>OMLB01011380.1:6934-17223 GCA_900302555.1 Myripristis jacobus | reverse complement strand
GGAAAATGTGTTTTTATATATACACACACACTTCAATATCTCAGTGTGCATGTGGGTGTGTTTGTGAAATGTGTTTGACTGTGCCTGTGCATGTATGTGATGACATAGCTGTGTGTGTGTGTGTGTGTGTGTGTACATATGTGAGTGTGTGGGGTGGAATGGGTTGAGGTGGGTAGGGGGGTAGGGGAGTAATGGTTGCCTGTCTGTGTGTCTGCAGCAATGGCAGACGGCTGGGCTTGGAACACGACCCGGCACAGCGTCGAGCTATTAGGCCACGTGTACGCTGCTTAACGAGCCATGAGCGATTGCTATGATCTCGACACAAATAATTCATGAGGAGCCATGTAGAGGCGCTACTGAGCTAAAAGGACAAGGGAGAGGAAAGCCTAACGGACTGGACCACAGACTAACTGAGGAGAGGGAGAGAGGGAGCGAGACGGAGAGCGAAATCCATAATATCTGACAAATGTGTCTGGAATAGAGAGGAAATCCCTTACTACCTATAACGCTGACAAGTATGCTTGTGACTGTGTATGTGTATGGGTGTGTGCATGTGTCTGTGTGTGTGTGCCTGCATATATTTAAGGCGTTGTTGTGTTACTACATCTGAAATGGCACAGTGGGAGTGTTAACAGCATGCATCACAATTCCGGAATGTGTGTGAGATTCTTGTGAAGGCATGAGCTCTGTGTGTGTTTGAGACGTGATGGAGTGAGTTCAGATTTTTCTGACAGCCGTGAAACCCAAAGTGTTTAACTGTACAAGTTTTTTGCTGAAACCAAGGGAATATGAACTAACAAGCAGTATTACCAGACAGGAAAGGGGTGGGTGTGAATCTCTGCACTGATAACTCTTATTTCTGGATGCCTATCAAGATTGAAGTGCGGGGTATTGAACATACCAGTAGAAAATGAATGATAATCTGCGTTATCAACACCACACAGTTACATAGAAGTGAACACTTCTGATGCATATTAAGTTGGTGTTGCTGAAATATCAAACCAGTTGCCATGTTATACCATCCACAGCAATTACATTTTCCGTGCGTTCTTAAGCGAGACGGCTGCTGAGATCAGACTAGTACAATTTCTGACAGAGGTACTACGGACCAGTGAGGAGTAACAGTGGAATACAGGCTAATGGAAATAGGGGGACAGAGACAAAGGGTCTGTGTATGTCTCTGTGGCATGTCATTAGTGAGGGAGGGGGTTGACTTGTTCCATCTGACATTTACCAGTCCAACTGGAAATGTCACGGAATGCCAGACTTTACCTCTGGATATAATGGTGCCTCTCACAGCCCAGAGCTATTGATCCCAAAAAAACTTTTGTCCATTTTCCCCTTTTTCTTGTTCTCCGACCCAATGTCCTAAGACAGACCGCTTCCGCCTTCCCTGAGATGGCAGACCTTTATCCGCATGTGTTTTACATTTGATCCATCCATGCTTCAGCAGTCCTCTGCAAGTCAGTGGGAAGACTAACAGTTCATTCAGGGGCCACCATCATGATGCCCCAGATGACATAACAACAAATAATCTGCTAAAGAGGACTGAGCAATATGACCAAAATCAGATATCAATATCAATATTGATAAGGGTGACTATTGGTGTTTTTGTGAGATATTCACACACACCAGATTTTTGGTGAGCAGTCATTAGTAATGTAGATATGATGACCAAGCAAATAACACAACAGCTAGAACAGTCTAATAAGCTCTCTTGCATCTCTTTACTGTAATGCAGCCATTAAAACCAGGAAAAGACAACACAACGCCATGCCATATTACAATATCCAGATTCACAGTATTGATATATTGATATATCAATACTGCCAGCCCAGCTATGTCTAAATATCTGAGCCTAAGTGACATTGTTTCACTGCACATTTATGTCAACCACAGGCTAGATCTTCATATGAACATTCCTCTCCATGTCTTCCATGTGCTATCAGCTTCTAACATTTCACCTAACTTGCACAGCCAGTGACAGTGTCTCAGAATCCATACTGTGATTTTGTAGCTATAGCTGTTGTTTTCTGAGGTTTTTGTGCAAAACATTGTCTCATCCCTTCATAGTCCCCACCGCTCCTTTTAGGAATCTTCGGCTGTCTTTCCAGTTTAGCTAATTGACTGACTGGACCATGAAGGGTGTCAGCACACTCCTCACATCCTCTCCACATCCACTCTCACATATTCTGTGAATATAGCTAGCCAGTGACTAGGTCCCTTTGAATGGCAATAATTTCTGTAACTTATCTAAAGAAACAACAATTAAAATGACTGATGTTTGTTGTTTCAACAGAAATACCCATGTTTCAAATATATTGCACACATAATCATGGTTTGTATCAGATGTATGTTATGTTATGTTGTTTGATCAGGTTTTAGTCTAGTGAGGTGTTAGGAGATAATTATACGAAGACTAGAAGCTTTAAAATGTCTGAATATTTGCCACAACAATAACCACAGGGAAGTGGACCCCACATGTCCTTGTAGTCTTTACGTGGCACTGCACACAACTCAATATCAAACTTAACAGCAATCTTTTTCTCATTCCTAAAAGGCTAACTATACCTAAAACCACTTATGAGCACTCGTCTCATTTTGTTTGTTAAACTGCAGTGAATTGATGTCATACATTTAAGGATGGAATTTAGATCAATTTGTTTTGGGGAGTGCTACTGTCTATTCTATTTCTGTCCTTGCTACGCTATTGTCCTCGGTTGACTGCCTTCACATCAAGTGGTAGATTTATTTGGCCACTGTCAGCTCAGGCAGATAGACCCTGCAGCTACCACCCAATATGCAGTGGTTGAACTCACTGTTAAAGCAACTATAAACCACTATAACTGCTGTGGTGGTTTCAATGATTGTTTCCTCTACAGCCAGACTTGGGTTAACAGTATGTTTGAGGAACTCGAGTGTGTTTACCAGGAGGAAAGGATGAAAGCACAACCATGTTTCTACCAGACTACAGCGCACTTTCCTTTTGTTCACTTGTTTTTCTTTTATGGGAGCGACTGATTGTTTTAGGGTGCATTTTCAAAAGTGTGCAGTGAGATATTCCCATCCAAGGCCTCCATCAAATAACATCATTTTGACATTGTTTGTTGTTGTCTTCTGCACATGGTAATTGGCATCTTTTATTGCAGCATTACATTTCACAGCAAACCCCAAAAGATGATTATCACAGCCCTGAGCTACACGTTACATCTTCCTCAACAGCACAGCCTCAATGCCTTGTCCTTTTCAAAATGGAACAGTTTTGATTACAAGAGGAGCTTAATTCAATCAGCTGACACCTTTAGCTCTACCTACCCTCTGTCTGGCTTTATGCATAGACAGGTGATGACTGTATGAACTCTAGAATTTGATGACCACAATATCAATGACCGTAGAGAAGACTGAAAAATATTTTAATCACATCATACCAATGATGTCATTCTCAGTGTTGCTTTACACAAGGCAGTTATACTGTAAGCTAAAGCTTCAAAGGTATGCCTATTGTTGCTCTGTCCTCGGGGGAGCTACTGTGCACTGAGTGGACGAGTGGTGATTGTTGTTGACTTTTTGCTAGTTGCATGTAAAGTGATGAAAAAGCATTTTTATCTTTGAAATTTTCTTAGAAATCTCATCCATATACCTTTGTGTTTTTTCTCTCTCTTCGTTTTGTATTATAATATTTTTTATCACGGTATTTTATGATCCTACTGATGTATTTTAGCATCTCTCATGACATGTCTGTGTTTTGTCCGTGTTCACGAATAATAATTTGGCATTCATAGGCTATACATCTGTAATTGGACAATGAATGGCATTGTTTTGTAAGTGCTGTTCATTTCATGGAACTTGAAACTTTCATATACTTTTTTCATCATCAAATTCCCTTCCACCAATTCAGAACACTATGATAAACTTATGAATGGAGGATACATTTTACTGTATGTGAAAGACTGAAGCTAAATATGCCCCCTAGTGTTGAGCCATAATCATGTGTAGGTGTGCTGAACAGGGAATTCCTGCATGTCTGTGGATAGCAAACACCATCCAGTTAGAGGCATTGTTGATGTCAAATGATCTTCTTTAGCCTACTTATCACCACAGTAAAGTGTCTGTTACAGAAAAAGGCATGTGATATAAAAGAGCAAAAGGCAGTTTAAGCAATGCTTCAAAGTGTCTAACTACCCATCATCTCTCTTTTTGCAGGTACATCCGGACCATGTACCTTGGTATACAAAGCCACCGGCAGAAGGAGAATCAGCGACGTTTTTACTGGGCCATGATGTATGAATATGCCGATGTCAACATGCTGCGGCTGCTGGAGACCTTCTTAGAAAGTGCCCCTCAGCTGGTGCTGCAGCTCTGCATCATGATCCAGAGCAACAGGGCTGAGTGGCTGCAGTGTAAGGGGTTCCCTAAGGCTCTATACTGGGACCACTGAATTTATTTGCCTGTATTTGAGGTCATCTCACATCTCATTGTCTTTTTTCGCATTAATTTCCCCTACTTTTATTTCTGTTACCACACAGGACATGGGTCAGTATTGGATTTTGAGTGGATTTTACCTATCCATCAAGTTCCTGAGGTTCACATATCTCTTTATTTACTCTGTATATAACACTGTGTACCAGTATCTTAAAAAAATCAGACATTTATCACTCCAAGTATTGAATTGTCTTTTACTGTTCCTCCATGCAATACAATTCCCCCAAGGCAGTTCCACAACAATAAGTGGTACCCCTGTCTATCTGGGTGTCTGTAGAAATACCATCAATGCATTTGCTGAGGGGCACTATGCTGCTGCTCTGCAGATAATGCTCTGTCATTTTTCATTCTGCAGGATACTGCACTGATATAACCGTTGTCTCTACAATCATATATTTCTTAAGAAAACCATAATGGTGTAGTAAATGTTGACTGCTGTGACTGAATAATGCACTTAGGCATAATGATGATAATACTGTGATTTTCAAGAATTTGATCAGTTGCTTTGCCCAAAGTACAACATATGTGACTGTTGTGGAAAGACCCCTATATTTTTGGGGTGAGAAAGCAAATCAATTGCAAATCAATCCTTTGTGTAAAAAAAAAATTAACGCCAGTAAACTTGCTCTTTAGTTACTGCATTGCAGTCTTTTTAAATAAAATGTGATCATTTTTTCCAGTTCCTCTAGCCTTTTAACAACGCAAACTATCATTGCTCTTTTTGCTTTCCACAAACCCCTCCACTTGTGCCATACTTAAAGTTTGAATGCTTTCTCTCTTTCCTTCTGCTCTCTCTCTCTCTCTCTCTCTACATCTCTAGGTGTTTCTGCTCTGTCCTCCCTCCTGTCCCTGGCCTGGGTGCTAGCTTCTTACCACAAACTCCTGCGTGACTCACGTGACGACAAGAAGAGCATGAGTTACCGAGGTGCCCTGGTGCATTTGTTCTGGCGCCTCTTTACCATCTCCTCACGGGTGCTCTCCTTTGCCCTATTTGCCTCCGTTTTCCACATCTACTTTGGCATTTTTGTGGTGCTCCACTGGTGCGCCATGGCTTTCTGGGTCATCCATGGCGGCACCGACTTCTGCATGTCCAAGTGGGAAGAGGTACTGTTCAACATGGTGGTCGGCGTGGTCTACGTCTTCTGCTGGTTCAACGTACGCGAGGGTCGGACGCGGTACAGAATGGTGGCCTATTACACAGTGGTGCTGCTGGAGAACGCCATCCTCAGCTCCCTTTGGTATGCCTACCGTGACCCGGCTACCACTGACGCCTATGCCTCTTCTGCCCTCTGTGGCGTCTTCCTGTGCTTTGCCTCAGGTGTGGCCTGTATGGTTCTTTATTATGGGGTGCTACACCCCATGGGCCCCCGGCTTAGAGTGCTGGCCAGTTCATGCTGTGCTGAGTTGCTGTGGGGCCTTCCGTTACCCCCTGAGGCTGAGCCCATGGCTCCCACACCTGGCCCTCGGGGCTCCCAGGCCACTCCCACGCGGGGCCTGGCAGGGGAATATGTGGAGTCAGATGAAACAGCCACGGACACCTGCCTTCCGGTTTTCCAGGTGAGGTCCACCGAGCCTGTGGATGCGGCAGGCAGGCCCATCCGGCCTGAAGGGCCTCTCATCAAGATAGACATGCCCAGAAAGCGCTACCCAGCCTGGGACGCGCACTTTGTGGATCGGCGCCTGCGCAGGACCATAAATGTGCTGCAGTACATTAGCCCTAATGCGGTGGGCATCAGGTATAGGGACGGTCCACTTCTTTATGAACTCCTGCAGTACGAGTCCTCCCTGTGAAGGCATTCTCTTCCACAGCTCTGTCACCCTCTCTTTCACATAATAACACACACACCTTTTCTCTGTCTTTCATTCTGACCCTCTTCGCTTGTGGATATGATATCTCTCCATTTGACACTTCGCTCTCTCTTTCTCTCCCTCATGATCATTCAATTTTCCTGCAGGAGATGTGTGTTTTGTCAACTGAAAATCTGTCAAGACAGTCTAAACACACAGTCATGATTTATTTTTGGGAAAAAACATACAGTACAGAGAAAAATTATGAATCTATCCTATGTGACATATACAAGAATCTAATATAAACCCCTCTACATTCTTAGAGGATGGTTCTGTATGAGTGTGTAGATAACGTATGAATGTTTCACTATGAAATGTGTTTAATGCATTATACTGTATTGGTGATTCAACCTGTGAATACTTGTGAAGGGCATATTGTATGTCCCTGTGACAAGGGACTGACGAAAGCCCGATGGGAATGATGGAGGAGAGTTCCAGAGCGGGCAGGTCTTTGCACATCTCAACATTTACTGCCATTCTTTATGTAAATCATTGAAATGTACAACATTGTTTACCAAGTCGGTAGCCCATGAGTGAAAAGCACTGAAATTACTACATGGGAATACTGTTGATTATGAAATCACAAATGTCAGCAAAGAGAAGCAATTTGAAATGGCTTTTCCCTCTGTGAGCATGCATATGCTAACTGTACTACTTCTTTACAAAATATGAAATCATAATTGTGTCATGTCTATGGGATACATATGATGCCATAATTCGAAACTGCAAAAAAGCCTTGAAAGGTTGAAACAGTTGAAACAAGGGTTGAATCAGTGTTTGAAAACTTGCAGCACTGTTTTTACATGGTTTCTCCAACATATGAGCAGAGTTTCAATTTTGTCACTGTACTCCCGGTGTATTAGTTTGTTTTCCAGGTTTGAAGCCTTGTAAATGGTAATCTGAAAACTGGTTTGAATATGTTGGGGAAAAAACTTTTGAAACATTGAAAGCTGGGTTTCAAAAGCGTGAATCTTTATTTTGAATCTTTGCAGATGTACATTTACACTTGTTGTGCAGACTGTTTTTTCAGAGTTGAGTTTATACCACCCACTTTTCAGAGATCTGACCATACAGTTGTGAGCTTGCAAGTCACGTGATTTATGGCAGCACCGTTTCACAGCTCTGGTCTGAAACTCCAAACTCCAGGAAAAAAAAAGAAAGGAAAAAAGCCGGGACAGTGGAGTCAGGTGCATTTTCTCCCTATTGTGTGCTCTTTGCTGAAGCACAGTCCAGTCACATGTCTGGATTGACAGTCTGCTTGCTCCACCAATGGCACTGCTGTTTATCCATACGTGGCCTAGATTATTAGCCTTTATCAGTCATTTATTAGTCTTTTTTGTTGTTTTATCTGTTTTCGACATTTACGTTTTCTTTCATCATTAGCGTGTTTTCTTTAACCTTATGAAATGCCTATCATATACTCTCAGTGGCCTCTTGGCTAATGCAATCCAATCCAACTATTCTGCCATAAAGTTTACTTTCCTGTTGCCTATGCTCAGCTTTTCTTTTTGTCACAGTAATAGAGGTGTTCATTCAATCCTATGTTTGGTATTGAGGTCATAGTTAGTGGTGGTGGACTGCATTTTACGGAGAGCTGTTTCTAATATTCTATTCCCCACATGTATATAAATAGGGAGGACAAAAACATAGAAACACCTCTCAGTATAATGTAGTCCAGCGCAAGACCTCATAAACCTAATAAACATAGAATTAGACTGACACATACTCCACAATGTCAACACAAACTGAACATTATAAACTTTCTTAAAAGGTAGAATCTATGGCAGAGCTGTTGACCTGAACTGTATTCGATTGTACAGGTGGACACCGAGTGTATCTGTCTGGTTATAATCTGCCATCATGGTACAGTAGTCACAGTGAAAGATTGCCGTCTCACTGCCGCGAAGATGCCGCATCTGTTAACATTCACCTCACACTGACAAATTTGCATTGTGCCAGCAGAGGGCGTTTACATGCAATACCTCTGATGCTGGAGAGCTTACTTTAGGCAGAGACAGTGGACACCTTTCCAGTATATTTGCTGTAGGCTTCTCAGTCTGTGTTCACACAGCCAAATGGAAATAAATCTCATCGCCACAGGATATGCTAAATGTGCAAACAATTTGATGGATGGCTAAAATAACTCTCTACTTGGACTAAAATGTATCATCTAGCCTAAATACATACATTTTATATGTAGAACCATAGGTGTTGTAAAGTGTTGAAAAAACGTGTTGGCCTAAAGATAATACAGTGTGTTAATCTGCGCTAAACAGCAGGTTAAATATTTATTTAATTCATCAGATTCCCTCATGAAAAGTAAAGTATAGACTATTATTTTACTATTATTTTATTATTTTATTTTATATCATTTTGGGAGTCACTGTTTATGAAAGCATGATCACTTACATCACTTTGTCTGCTTTATGTTGTAGATGAGCCACCAAAGACAACTGCTGGCACAATGCCGATTTGTCAGTGCAAGGTGAATCTCTCCTCAGAGAGGGACATTTTCAAATGTGACTACTGTAACAAGATGAAAAATTGTACATTGATAGATGATATATATGGCACATATTACAGGCATTTCATAAGAAAGAAAACTCACTCTGCCGCTGGCTTTTAACTGCCAACAGTATTTCCCCTAGACCAGTGGTTTAGCCACTAGGTCTACACCACTTTGCAGTGACATCACTCAAAATTTAGTGTTCTATAACAAAGATGAGTGCCTGAGGCAATCAGAAAGACAAAAAAGACAAAACAAAAAAGACTAATTAATGACTGATAAAGGCTAATAATCTACTTAGTAAACAAGACATGTGATTGGACTGTACTTCAGCAGAGAACAAACAATTGCTGAAGAGCAAATTCTCCTACCTCCAAGGTCCAGCCTTTTTTTGTTTGTTTGTTTCAGACCAGTGCCAAAGCTCTGATAAACCACGGGATTCACAAGCTTACAGCAGGCAGATCTCTGAAAAGTGACTGTTTTAAACTCAGCTCTGAAAGAACAGTCTGCACTACAAGTGCAAATGCACATATGCAAAGATTAAATTTTTAAAACCCAAGCTACAATGTTTCAAAACTTTTCTTCCCCCTAACATATGTGCACCAGTTTTCTGATCACCATTTACATTTCAAATCCACAATTTACAAACCATTTACAAGGTCTCAAACATGGAAAACAAACAACTGCACCAGAGGAACAGTGACAATTTTTAAACTCTGATAATGTGTTGGAGGAACACATCAATTACAAAATCATGTTTGCAGAGATTTTACTTTTTTTTCATTTTTTAAAAAATGTTATGCACACCTTCAAAACCTAGTTTTTTTCTTTTTTTTATTAGATTGCAAGTTTTGAAACACTGTGTTTCAACCTTTAAAAGCCTGTTTTACTGTTTCAAATTATGACATCTTATTTATCCCGTACATGTCTAGAAGAAAAAGATGCTCACTGACCTTCAATCAGTTCCACCCAGATATTTACCACCCAGTTTTTTAAATATAGACTGCCCTCTGATGGTGGCAAGTTCTAATAGCATGCCTTGTTTGGATTATTTTTTTTTACCCACAAATGTGACAGCACAAAAGATTAGAGCACAGCAGATAACCTCTTGAGGTGACAAAACACTCTATTCTAGCTTTCTTTCTCCCCACAACTAGGAAATCATAAAGTAGAATGGAGTTTAAAGGAGCACAAAGCCCTCTAAATCAGCCTTTTTAAGCAAGGGGAATAAATTATCAAATAGAAATCACAGCAAAAACATTCCAAAGACCTTTTTTTGTAAGATTGTATGAGTTTAGTAAAGGGGAGAGGGATATGATTGTGTTGAGGCTTACAACACACTTGCACAAATTTTTTGTGTAGTGCAAAGACGGCCTTTAAGAAATCCTCCACCATTCCCCTCTGAATCCTAGAAAGTACTCCCTTTTCCACCGTCCCTATACTCCCCCCCCCC
>OMLB01011368.1:1211-11622 GCA_900302555.1 Myripristis jacobus | reverse complement strand
AGTCTGAGCCTCTTTCTCCTCTTCTTTCTCTCGGCTTTCTGTTATATGACACACATTCTGCCTGCCTGTCTCTCTGCCTGCCTGCCTGCCTGCCTGCCTGTCTGTCTGTCTGTCTGTCTCTCTGCCTGTCTATCTGTCTCTCTGCCTGTCTGTCTCTCTGTCTGTCTGTCCGTGTGTCTGTCTCTCACCTGGTGCAGTTCATTGAAGTGGCTGCTGACTCTCTGTAGACGTTAAACGGCTGGAAATCTTCTCTTCTCTTTTTCTTTTCTTTTCTTTTTTCTTTTCACATTTTTACTTTGTTGCCGCTGGATGAGCAGCAGCTCGCCTGCTCTCGCGCTCCGCCACGCCCCCAGCACCGAGCGAGAGAGAGAGGGGGAGAGCGAGAGAGAGAAGAGAGAGAGGGTGAGGGAGAGAGAGAAGACAGAGATGGGTTAGTGGGTAGGGAACAGAGCCGACCAATCAGCGCTCCTCCCCGCCAGCTGCTGACCTCTCCGTCCAATCAGAGAGCGAGGACACCGCGGGACGCTCGTTTTCCTCCACCTGGCCGGGCGGTGAGGTGCCGGCCGGGCGGGGTTTGTGAGCAGGACGATCTGACTGGAAAAGTCGGTCTTAGTGACGCCTCTCACTTCTGATTTCTGAATCAAATGTTGTTTTATTTTTGGATAAAAGCGCATAGTTTTTCATAACAGATATGATTTTTTAAAAATTTCTAAAGCACTTTTAAGATTTCTTATTTTGACCTTTGAAATGAATGCATTTTCTTCCAATTGTCTGGCCAAATATTTTTGTATGTACTGTGACGTTTTTCTGAATGAAGTTAAATAACAACAACAGCAACAACAATAATAATAATGATGATGATGAAAGGAGCAGTCAGCCAGTCTGCAGGAGCGCATGTTGGAGTTATTAATTTACTACCTCATGAACAAGTGCAATAACATACTGCCTTACCCTCTTTGTGTTTACTTATTTGTTGTTATTTATGACACCAGTTGAGCCTCACGTCGTGTTTTTGTGTCTTTATGACATCTGCTGTGCCTGTTCCGTCCAGCAGTTTGGTTTATTCTTGTCTTTGTGGCGCCTCCAACAGGACAAGAAAGGCTCTCTTACCAGTGTTTTTATATGGAGCTCACACACGGAAGGCACGATAAAAACCCTCCTGAGTTGTTCAAAACTCATTCATTCATTCATTCACTCAGTCATGAGGGGCAGCCGTGTCTTCTTGGTGTCCAACATGTGAACCAGTGAGGTTCTTGTCCTCTGAGCTGCTTTCTTCTCTGAAACATTTTGTTTTTTTCTCTCTATCTTTGCTGTTGCGGGTTGACTCGTGTCTCCAGGCCGGGCGCTGGGTGTCCCGTAACGAGCGCACCCGTCCTGCACGTCTGCCCGTCCGGGGGGCGTCTGAGCCCCCTGTGCTGTCGCTGCTGCGCATGGGCACTGCGCTCCACAGAGTAAAACTCACACAGTTTCTGTCCGCTGGTTCACAGCGACACGGGGATATTTTCAAAGTAAAAGTCTTTGTGCTGCAGTCACACTGTGCCTGCCAGTCGACTCTGAGGGCTGAGGCTCCCTGTGCACGACAGCGCTCCCCGCAGGCCATGTGAGGAAGTGAAGCCTCTGGAGCAACAAGCTCTGCTGCTCACTTTGGTTTTTGAAGACTTTGGGAAAGTTTGGTCGCTTGTCTGATTCACTTTTCCTGTGTTGATCTATCTGTTAAAGTCCCAACTAAATAACCCTTCACATTACATTTACCATTTTACTGTGCAATCGTTCAAACAGTTCAACAGTGCAATCTCCCCGTGTGTATGTGGTGTGTTACTTTAAAAAAAAAAAAAAAATCAGTTTCTTGCTTCTGTTTATTTGTCTGTTTATTTATTGTGATATTTTGCAAGATTAATGCACATATTTAGACTAAATTCACATCATTTTTTTTATTTTATTTTATTTTTTTTTTTACAAATTTCAAACCTAACTCAAAGGGAGGAGGAGTAGCTATTTATGTGGACACAGAATTAAGGTGCAAAATGATTAAGACCATGTCAAATACTATAGAAAATATTATGGAATATCTAACTATTGAAATTACTGTAGATAAATGTAAAAATATTATGATTAGCTGTGTATATAGAGCCCCAGGTACTTGCCTAGATACATTTAATGATAAATTAGCTGAAATATTTAGCAATTTAAATAATAGTAAAGTACATATAGTCTGTGGAGATTACAATATTGATATGCTTAATTCACATGTTAATAAAAAAAAAACCATTGGAGTTTATAAATCAAATGTACAGCTACAGCCTCTTTCCTCTAATCTTAAAACCAAGCAGAATTACAATTGACACGGCAACTTTAATAGATAATATATTTACAAATGAAATCGACAGCAAAATAACAGGAAGACTGCTGTTGGAAGATATAAGTGACCACCTTCCTGTTTTTGCTATTTTCCATAATTTCTTTAAAACTAAAAAGGAACCAAAACAAAATATTTACAATTTTACTAGATTAAAAACATTGGAAGCCATTGCAGCCCTCAATGTGGACCTAAGCAATCAGGATTGGCAGGAGGTCTATGCAAATGAAGACCCCAACAAAGCTTATGATGCCTTTCTATCCATTCTAGTACAACAATATGATAAAAATTGCCCCAGAAGAAAACAAACCACAAAGCTCAAGAATGTAAATAAACCTTGGATAACAAGATGGACTGAAAATGTGTATAAAAAGAAAAATCTATTATATAAAATCTTTTTAAAAAATACGACAAAAGTAACTGAAACCAGATACAAAACGTAAAAAAAATTATTGAATATTATAAGATATCAGAAGAAGGAATATTATCACAAATTATTGGAACAACATAAGAGTAATACTCAAGGCACATGGAAGGTAATAAACAGTGCAATCAGAAAAAATACTGGAAAAGTGGACCTTCCTGACTATTTCACAAATGATAATATAACTATAAATAAACCAAAGGAAATCGCTGATGAATTTAATAAATATTTTGCAAATGTGGGATCCAATTTGGCCAATAAGATTATGGAACCAACAAATAAGGATGAGTTAGAGAATATTATCGATCAAAACTATGACTCTATTTTTATTAGTGGCGTTAATGAAAATGAAATACTTGAAATAGTACATCAGTTTAAGGACAAAAAGTCAGCCGACTGGACCGACAGACATGACACTAGTTAAAAAAAATAATAACAAACATAGTAAAACCGCTGACCCACATTTGTAGCCAATCATTTCAGACAGGAATCTTTCCAAACAAAATGAAAACCGCAAAGGTAATACCCATTTTCAAAAACGAAGATGAACATAAATTCAATAACTAGAGGCCTATTTCACTACTGTCACAATTTTCTAAAATAATTGAAAAATTGTTTGTGAAGAGATTTCATTCATTTCATAGAAAAATATAATCTGTTGAGTAATCATCAATATGGGTTTCGAGCTAACAGGTCCACTTCGATGGCTGTAATGGAATTAATGGAGGGAATCACAGATGCTATTGAAAAATGGGAGTACACGGTGGGAGTGTTCATCGACTTGAAAAAGGCGTTTGACACTATAAATCACAATTTATTCTTAAATAAACTGGAGAGATATGGCATCAGAGGGATAGCAAATATATGGATAAAAACCTGCCTTAATGAAAGACACCAATACGTACAAATAAATAATGTAAAATCTGGGTTAGAGAAAGTCACATATGGTGTTCCGCAAGGTTCGGTCCTAGGGCCTAAACTATTTTGCGTTATATATAAATGATATTTGTAAAGTGTCCAAGACATTAAAATATGTATTATTTTTTGATGACACTAACCTGTACTGCACCGGTAAAAATTTGGAACAGCTTCTGAAGGCAGTAGAAGGGGAACTGACCATTCTAAAAAAAATGGTTTGATATTAATAAGCTATCAGTAAATCTAAGCAAAATGAAATTAATGATATTTGGCACTAGAAAAATGAATCATCAAGCAACAATCAAAATGAGTGGTATAGAAATAGAACGAGTATACGAAAATAAATTTCTGGGTATAATAATAGATGACAAACTATGCTGGAAATTACATATAAATAATGTAAAAATGGAATTGTCTAAAACTATTGCAATTTTATATAAAACTAAATATATTCTTAGTCATAAATCATTATATCTGCTATATTGCTCACTCATAGTTCCATACATTACCTACTGTGTGGAGGTATGGGGTAATGCTTATACAACAAACACAAAACCTATTTTTATACTACAGAAAAGAGCTGTGAGAATAATAAATAAATCTAATTATTATGAGCCAATTAATAAATTATTTATTAAATACAACACTCTCAAATTCTATGATATAGTAGCTCAGAAAACAGTTTTAGTAGCTTTTAAAGCACAGAAAAAAATGCTTCCAAGCTGCATTCAGGAATTGTTCCGGATAAAAGAAAAGCGCTATGAGCTGAGGGGTACACTCATGTTTGAAATTACCACATCAAGAACAAACATTAAAAGGAGATGTACATCGGTCAAGGCAAGAGAAATATGGAATAGTTGTGATAACGACCTAAAAATGTGCAGATCAATCTACAGATTCAAGAAAATGTATAAAGATAAAATAATTAATAAATATAGAACTTTAGTATAAATATTAAATTATTATTACCAGTAAGTGAAGTAATCAAATTCATTATCTCTTTCTTTTACCTGTGTTTGGTTTATCCTACTGCTTGTCATTGTTTTGTTTGTAATCTAAGTGAGTTAAAAGGGTAGGCAAATATAAGCTATGGCTTCAGCCTACGCCTTTTCGGTCCAAATATTGTTTTTTTTTTTTGTTGTTGTTGTTGTTTTTTTTCCTTGTAATGGTTAAAAAATGATTTAATACCGAAATAAACTTATTCATTCATTCATTCAAAGGCACTTTTTAAAATAAACAAATAAATAAATAAATGTTTCTCATTTCTTTTTGTATTTCTTATAATTTAGTTCTTCTCTTAAATTCTCTCTTGAATTTGACTTCCACTGACCCCGTCTTGCTGATTCTGATTCTTTATTTGTCCCTGAGGTCCAACTGCAGAGACAGGACCTCTGCCTGCTGCAACTGAGTGGTGGCCGACTCTGTGATATCAGTGATTTGCTTCAGTAATACCAAACTGGAAAAACGTCCATGTGAATTATCTTCCTGCTCTAGCATCAGACGAGGATTATAATTCCACACCAGGTGTCAGCTGGAGCACCTCGACCTCAGAGACGTGACGTGAAGAATAAATGGATGCGTTTTGTTTCTTGTCTTGATTTCTTTTTTTTGTTATGTGCTGTTACAAATACTGTTGCTGGTGATGCACAAAAAGTTCAACTCCAGCTGACAATAAATCATCATCATCATCATCATCATCATCAGACTGGCCATCTCTGTAACACCTTGAGAACTTGATAACTGCCAGGCCACTGTGTAGCTGGAAGGAGCTGTTGACGGAGCAAATTGCTGGTGTGAGTTTAAAATGTGGATAAATTTTGGATAGGCAGGATAGGCATGGAAGGGTGCAAGGGAGTAATTTTGACTAGAGCGCCAACATAGGTGGAGCCGGCACTGCCTGGAGAAGCTGCAGAAGCTGGAGAACCGTGACCCTGTTGGTGTTCATGCCAGCACAGCCTGTGCCGGCGTGTGGAGTTCCACATGGATCCCTGCTGGGACTCCTCTTATTCATATAATCACTCTGATGTCACCACAGGGATCAACCAATCATCAGTCCTGATGCCAAGGTTTTCAGTAATCAGTGTGATTATTTTGATCAACATGACAGCCAACCAGTCAGGCTCCGCCTCTCTGTCTGAAAGACAGCGGGACAACAGCATGTGTGCGGGGCCGCATTTCTGATAATACAGAAACTGCCAGAGCTCCTTAAGGACAGAAGAAATCTGATCCAGCTTCACTGATCTGCCTTTTAAAAGTTTTATTTAAAAAAAAAAATTATGAAATGTAGTTTTGTAATAAAAAAAAACAAAACAGGTAAGTTATTTGTTTATTTGCTTTTTTGGTGCTAATTTTCTTCATAACTTTCTTCCTTTTGATTTCTTTTAGCAAGGTGTGTTGGCATTTCTAAAACTGGAAAATTTATTCTAATTTATTCTAAATGAATATTACTCTAATTATCAATTATCAATTTCCTGGATTGCTGATAATCATATTGCCCCTAAAAAAATCAATATCTGTCTATCCCTAATGACTACTGCTGCTGCTGTTGATGAAAATGATATTCCAGTCAGACATCCGACAGCAACGACAACAACAACAACAACAATAATAAAAACAGTAATAATAGTAATAATAATACTGTGTTTTATTAATTGGTCAGGTTAATGAGACAGGCAGTCAGGCTGCTGTGATCTGTTCCAACAGGAACTGTGCTTCAACACTTTGGTTACATCATCTGCATAGAACATCATCATCATCAAACATAAGTGCTTACTGAAGTTGTGCAAAACCAAATAATACTGTTCAATATCAAAATAAAAAAACATAAACTAGTCTAAAAATGAGTGACGAGCAGCCGCGCCACTCTTCTTCATGGCCTTGGCATTCCTTCTGTGGCTTCACAAAAACATCACAGTTAGAAACTTTGTACCGTGGAAATACTGACAACCCCGCTCACACACTGCCACTGGGCAGCGTGCAGGACAAGTGTGACCCACAGGGGGTGCTCTGCACCCGGGAAGACTGCTGTCAGAGACGGTGGACAGAGACACAGCGGACTGATGTGAGAACCGGACAGCTCTGAGGTTCCGTTGATAAGCCCTTCAAAACCCACATGACACCCAAAAAGGCCATTACTGGAATCACTGGCATTAAAAATAACAATAAAACCTAAATTTATAATAATATAATAATTGTCATATTCTCACTACCTTTCACAAGCGTTGAAACTTTTCTTAATTTTGCTGAGGAACCCCTGAAGAACCCTCAAGGGCCCCCAGGGGCCACTGGGAGAACCATTGGGAAAGATGGGACAGTGGCAGCCTTACTGTGTCACATGATTTGGTAACATTAGATAGTGTTAATTAATCTCCACTGTTAGCAGCTTTGTTTAAACCCGGGGTCTCCCGTGCTGAGCCGGGGCAGGGTTTGTCTGGTTTATGAACAATGCTTTCAGGCAGTGGAATATCTGGTTCATCTTGCCTGAATCAGTTTTCCTATTAAACAACAAACTGATCTGAACCTTCTGGCTTGCCGTAGCTGTGCTGCCGTTTCTTCACTGATGACACAGTCCTGTTCATCTTTGTTTTTATCCACCGTCTTTGATGTTGCTGTGTTTTGGCTGCGATGTGTGTGGCTGCAAGATGGTTGCATGATAATATTCCACACAACAGTGATGTGTGTTGGTGGTGCAGAGCGCCCTCTAGAGGATTATGGCTTTAATACAACAAACACCAACACGATCTCTAAAGCAGTGAACATACACAAGGATTAAAATAAACATTGCTGACTAGTTCCATGGTTACCACAGGAGTTACCATAGCAACTAGTGTAGCGTCACTGTGATCTTTGGTTCTGTGGGTTCAAAACAAAAAAACAAAGTTTGACTCCAATGGCGGTTTGAGCGGGCAGCAGGCTGGAGTCGTGCTACACAAGGCGGATCTGTTTCTGAAATCTGATGGATCCAGTCGCTTTAAGACTTGGGTTCCCTGCTGTCCTGTGGAAAGTGAAAAGTACCATCATTTGGTTCCCTCGTCTGCTGAAGGATCCACGTAAAAGTAAAGAGGCAGAGCCTGGCTCGGTCTGATGCTTGGTTGGTTATTAAAGGGATAAAGTTTCCTGTTTTCACTCCAACTCCTTCGTCCTGGAAGTTTCTCTTCCATCTTTACTCTGGAACACCTGATCCAATTACAGGTGTCGCTCTCCTGCCTGGTGGCTACTGAGCATGTACAGCTGTCAGCAGAGATGGGATGGAGGGGTGGTAGATGGTATCCAACATTTTGTCTCAGTCGGGGGAAATCGGGGAAAGGGGATTTTGCCCAGATTTTGCTGTGTGATATTTTTATAACCCTACCTGTTTCTGGCTTTACAAACAGAATCGGATCCACAGTAAACAGAGTTATGTCCACATTGATGAGCTATCGAGTGAGACATCTCTCTTCTGTCCCATCTCGGGTGACAGCTGCTCATGCTCAGTAGTGATCAGGCAGGACCTACAAAAGGTCAAACACTCCCCTCCTCTCATTTCTCAGTTTGCACATCCCTGTTTCCTGTCCTGGCATCTCTTCCTTGGGTCTTAGCCCTGCCCACGTCGGGTGTGATCGGAGGAGACGTGAGGACTGACGAATCAAAGCAACAAACATTTAACGAAACAAGATGTCTTCGTTCTCTCAAGCCTCGTTTACAGCGTTGTCAATCACCAGTGACGAGTCAGAAATCTGCTGTAAGTGCTTTTTATTTTCATCTTTCACTCGCTGAAAAGTGATCTTAATGTCTTGAATTTTTTTTTTAAATAGAGACTAACATCATCCCAGTACCAACTGCATAATGAAGTTCTTTCTGCAAGTGCTTCATCTGGCCAATCTCAGGCCAGTGAGTTTAACATCATCGCAACAGCATCAATGCAACACAGCTGCACCTGCAACCAAATCATCTCCACATCAACTTTTCTCTGATGAGGGAAAATCGTGTGGAAAAAAACTGGTTTTGCTTGTTTCTAGCCTTCTGTTTCAGCTCTGCTTTTCTGCTCAAAACAGCAGAACAGCAGAACAGCAAGCTGGAGGACGGAGGAGCGAGGAGACATAAAAACTGAGAAATGAGAAGAGGCTCCTTTTACGGTCACCTTGTGTAGGTAGATCTGGGATTTTTTTCTATCTGCTCAGCCAATCACCTGATCCAGCAGTCCTCTGCTGGAGAGAGAGCAGAGCAGATGTGGAGCAAAAACCTGCAGGAAAATGAAGCGGTAGAACCCCGCAGAACCCCGCAGGACCCTGCAGAGCGACTCATTCTGCAGTTTGTTCACTTCACAAACTGATCCCACCTGGTGGGAAAAAGCGTTTTCACCAGAGTGAGTTATGGCTTCAACAGTGCAAAACGGCCCCGTCCACAATACTTCACATCGTCTTACCCTGACGCCCAAAATACAACATTATACAAACTCAACAGGAGCTTCAGAGATTAAAGCATGGAGAACACGGCACCGGAGCCGCGCTCCATCACCAAGTCTAACCATGTCATATTATAATAGTTTTAATTAATACGCATTATTTCCTGTTGTTGGTCAGCCTTTGCAAAAGGACTTTTTTCCCACAGTGGCACTTGAGTGAGAAAATCCTCTGAACCCTGCAACCATAACAACAGCATATCTGTTCCTTCATATAAAAGACAAAAAACAAAAACCTGAAGCTACTTCTACCTTTGGATCTGAGAAATAAATAAATGGTTTTTGGCACTGTTTTTGGCTGCACCTTCCTCTGCGAGGAGCAGCAGAGCTCGCTCAGGCTGCCTCCGCTATGAGAACTTTCTAACACTTTCTACACATTATTCTTCAGCTGAAGTTTGTGACTCAACAGTTCAGAAAACTCAGCAGTCAGGAGCTCCTGGCCGAATGTACGGCCTCAATAGTTTTTTTTTTCCAAAATCAAGTTTCACTTTCACGTCTGCAGCGGCTTCTCTTCAGAGTGCCGCCCCGTTCTTGGACACGACATCGCCATCTCCTGTTGCTCAGCCCAGCCGCCGTGGTGGGACAGGGCGAGCGGACAGGGCGGCTCACCCACCTGTCCTGGGTGAAGACCTGGGTGGGATCTCTCTGTACCATGTCGCCATGGTGACAGGTTTGCTACATTTAGGCTGGCACAGATGCTGTGATTTTAACATCAAAAACATCAGAATCGTTTCTAGTTTGAGTGGATACAAGCTAAACAGCAGCCGAAGCTCTCGAGCACCTTCACTCTTCCCATGTTTGTGTATTTAAAGTGACAGCTGTGGTACAGTGTAACAGAGCCTCCAGGTCTGACCCGTCGGCACCTCCTTGTGGAGAGAACGAGCACTGCACCGGAGCCGAAGTGGATCTGTACCAGCAGACAAAAACAACATTTTGAAGGATGCACAACAACACTCCTTGCAACGCTCCTTGCTTCCAATTAGGTGGAACGACTTGGAACTGCCCGAGGCTGTTACAGGACAGGTGAGACTCGGTCTCTGACCCCATGGAGCTGCAATGTTGGAGGCTCCCAGCAGGCGGCGCTAGAGAGAAAGGGATGGTACCCGCTCAGGTGCACTTTGGGGGTTCAGCCTGTTCTCTCCACAGGGAGGTGCTGACGGGTCAAACCTGGAGGATCGGAAACACCACAGCTGTCACTTTACCTCGCAGCATCTGAACCAACCTGAGTCTCTGGAGCAGTGACATCATCACTCTGCGTCTTCACTCCTACCCC
>OMLB01011354.1:12030-28981 GCA_900302555.1 Myripristis jacobus | reverse complement strand
TGACGCATGCCGTGCGAGTGCCTCCTCTCTGGCTGGCTGGTGTGCCGTGAGCAGCCAGGCGGCGGTGCCTCATTCACGCCCAGGGAGGAGACAGACACCCACCGTCTGCCTCTTCTCTATGTCTGAATGCTCCGTCGCCTGTCCCCCCCTCCATCTCCATCTAGATGAGGCTTCCTCAGGATAATTAGTCATTATTGCAGGTGAGAGAGAGAGAGAAACATTAGTGAGCTCAGCAGACTCTTGTCTGGATACCTGAGGAGGTTTCATTACAATGCTGCCGCCCCTTTGTGTTGAAGGAAAATCCTGCTCTCCGATGCTCTTACACAGGTAGATATTATCAATCTGTGATGATCAGCTCATTCCAGGAAATACTTTGTTATGAAGTGTAATAATTGACTTTTTTGGTGTACTCACTTTCCCTCAATCTGCCTTGCCTACTTCTACTACAGTTAGTGAATTCCCACAGTTTCCAGAATGATTTTCAACAACCCTCGGAGAGCAGGTGTGAATGTGTTCCAGTCAGCTGAGGGCTCTACATGGAGAGACTGATAGCAGTAGCAAAAGTGATAGTGTATTAAGAGCAAAAGAGTGATTTTTTTTAAGTTGAGAAAAGCAAGAGCTACACCCATTACTAAAAATACTACTTGTCTTATGGCTGCATTGCATTCTGGTATATCAAGGCTGCTGTTAGTGGGGAAACTGGTATTGCCTTTTCTATGATGGATTTCACTCTGCATTACCATTGAACATCCAGTACAAAATAGTGTCTGGTGCTTGATTCTGAGGGCCTGACACAAGAACCTGAAGTTTTCCATTGATGTTTGAAATAACTGAATCTTTTTTTTTTTTTGCTGTCAAACTCCATTGTTGCAACACTCCAAATATCTCAGCATGATTTGACATGATTTTGATTTTGCCAGTTGTCCACAGCAACAGGAGAAATACACTTCCAAGCCAGAAAATGGAGTATTGAAGTGTGTTAGTGGGGATTTTTCCTATAGCAACTTTTTAGAACGGACAGACTTTCATCAGAACTCTGAGCACTGAACAGCTCAAACAGCACCCACCTGAGGTTCAGTGCCTCGTCCAGGTTGCTCCCACCCACATGCATACACAGGCTCAAATGCCGATGCAGTGAGCATCAGCATTTATAGCTGAGGTCGGTAGGCAGAGTTTTTTTTTGTGAAAGGGAAGCAAGCATACACGGCATTGATGCACATGCATATGTGCCAGATGTGATTGGACTTAGATTACGGTGCTTCTTTGAGGTGACTGGTTGTTTCATTTGTCCTAATTGGATTTTAACAAATAAGATGACACTACCAGGAACAGCCCGGAAGACTGTTTTTTTTTTTTTTTTTGGATTAAGTTAGATAGATAGAAAGAGAGATAGGTACATACATGCATACATACATACTTTATTTGTCCCTGTGGGAAAATTGGTTTGCAGAATAATCAAGGTATTTCATGACAAAATCACACAGTCACTGATAGACAATACACACATACATACAATACCTCACACAGGTTATAACAGGTGCAAAAAAGAAAAAAGAGAAAACAAGAGATTTTTTTTCCTCAGTCTATTTAGTTTGTATTAGATCCTCTGTGTGTAATGTTCATTTGTCAAAATTATGAAGAAAAAGTTTCCTCCACAAGCATTAATGACGCATAGTGTTTGTGTTTGTACCCCACAGTCTGTTTACCTAGCTGCTTTTACATCCAACAGTGTCACCTGCAGGTTTTGATCACACGTTATTTTTGTCGTGTCTGCATTTCCCTTTGTTGTGTCTACCAAATGCTTTTTTTCTCTCCCTCACTCTCTTTGTCCACCTCCCTCACTTCAGACTGAGATCCTGAACGTATTCAAGCCAACCATCACATATGTAGGAAATTGGACATGGCCACTTCGACCCCTGTGTATTTTACCTCACACACCTTCTTGCTGTGATCTTGACCCACCTCTGAATGCTAAATTCAATCAAAAGCAATGCTACTGTGATCAAGGGCCTGGTTTCACAGTTGCTTTTGGCTCCGGCTCCACGTGCTTTGAACCGAAACCACCAAAGGACATCGGGAGCTAGACTAAATACACACACAGTCCCCAAAGGCTTGCTGGCAAGCCCTTTTTTTTTGTTTTCATATATTTTCTCTCCGCATGAGCCAGGGGCACGGGAATTCTATGCCAGAGCTTTTATTGATCCTGAGCACGGTCCTCCAGAGCCCCTGCCACTCTTAACATTGAGCACACATGAACTAACACAGGCACTGCAGTTTTTCATTATGTGAAATGTAGATGTGATTGAGAAATTCTCCGCAAAGGGCCCTATTCTGGGGCTGAAGAAAGGGCCTTAAAACCACATTTTGAAACCATTCCTGCAAAACACACAATGTGAGGCAAATATTAAATTGCTGACAGACCCTGCGTAGATTGCAGATAGTTCTACAATATCTTTGGCATTCGTGCAAACACAGAACTGTCATCAACTGAATGATAGTCTAGTTTATAATGATGTATTTCATGTCTGACTCAGTGCTTGCCCTTCTTTTGTCTGTTAGCATGCAATTGGTCTTATGACCACAAATATTCTATTCTATTCTATTCTATTCTATTCTATTCTAGTGAGAGCTTGATTCAGGCCTAAACATTTAACCTCACACCAGTTATACCAGCCAGACTCCAAAGTATTTCTGTCTAAACCTAAATTGTTCCTTATGGGTATTATGTGTTTTATGAACCCAAACCATGAGCCAGAAATTGCAAATAATTTTTACCAATGATAAAGAGGTTAGAGAAGTAGCCTTGTGACCTGATAGTCACATTTCAGCTCCCTGGACAAGCTGAAAAGATTCTTGGCAGGCAAAGTGAAGAAGAGAGGTGCTCCTTTGCCTTCATGATGATACTGCCTTCAGTATGATTCCTAACCTCCATGTGCTGCAGTGGAACTGCTGATGGCCATCAGCGGAATACTGTGGTTGTATCGCGCATCTCCCAGGGTGAATCTGTAGCTGTAAAAATGTGATAAAGGGTGGTGCTGAAAACCAATTTTGGTTAACATAAACACCCTAAGCCAAAACAATTCAGTTAAAATTTAACCCAAAGCAGCCATTTGAGTCCATTCAGATCCATCCACATCAAATCAAATTAGCATCGTCAAATCAACCTATGGAGCTCCACAAAGCTCAGTATTTGGCAAACTATTCTGTACATCTTTCAATTACTTTGATGTCTTTTTGTGAGCTATTGATGTCGCTGTGAATGTCAATGTGGTGCTGTTACTTCATTAATGTGTTACTGCATGTATAGATGAACATATTCCCACCTATCCATGGGTGTGCCTATGATTTTTTCTCTGCAAATGAGACCTGGGTTTGAGCAGCCCTGCCATGTCAGCTGTTCATGTAACACAATCAGCGCTGTAGTGGCTGTTGAATGATCTGACCTGCATATACTCCAATACAACTGTCATTCTTAATGAGGTGACAAAAAGTGCAAAGTGGTGATGTGTTGAAAGAGGGTTTCTCCTCAGGAAACAGAATTATCATGTGATCAGATCACATCCAATAATGCTGAAACCATTCCCCTTTTCAGCGTCTCAGGCTCCAGCAGTAAACTTCCAGTAAATTTCTCCACAGACATTTCTGAGAATCTTGACATACAGAAATTTGAGGTTTAATCTGACCCAGCCAGCTACAAGTTCAATCCTGAGTTTATAGTAGATTCAGAGAAATATATTTAAGAAAACAGTAAAAGTCCAGGGTATAAGACTGTGCACATGCTGTTTAAAGAAACTACTACTTAGTGACATCACTGATAACCTTTCCTTCATTTTCAACTGCTGTACTAAATTATAACATTAAACATGACCACTGATTTGTAATGACTGTAATGAATTTAAAACGGGATGATAACACAGTTTGCCTGGTCAATGTATTAACACCTCAACAACACCTTAACAAGTGGTGGTGCCACAAAATCGGGAAAAATCTGTGTCAACACCACATAAATAAATGCAAAGCCATTTAGGATCCTCAGTCGTGGTGGACGCACAAATTACTGGTAGGCGAGTATAAAGAGAGAGAAAGACTGTGTTGGGAGGTTGTGGGTTGTGGATGGGTAAATCAACATGACTCAAATCTACTTGAAGGCAAGAACAGTACCATGAACCATGACCTTTCCCTAACCTTAACCAAGATGTCTTGGTGCCTAAACCTAGCCGAACTCCCATGTAAGCTATAGTTAGCTTAAGCTCTTCGTTTGTGTGCATATTGTGTTGTTTGTGTGTAATTTGAAGCTGTGGTGGTGGCACACAATTTTTCCTAATTGACTTTGCATCAGCATTATTCTGTGGCGTCGGCATGTAATTGTAACCCATATTGTGGCACCACCATGTAATGTGCTGGTGTTTCTGTCAAGTAATATTGGCTGGCAGTATTTCACTCTGGCCTGACAACCAACCACATATTAAACTTGTGGGCATAAGAACTCAGGAGTAAAGTACAATGTCCCACCAATAAATCTGAACTCACACTGATGGAACATTAAAGGAACGTTGTTGTTTCACAATCTGATAGCTCATTGTAGCACTCACAGTTACACTGTTATAATGTTATGTGTAAATCCATATGAATAAAATGAATGGGAAATTCACTTCTGAGACCTGTCATTTCAGCTATGTAGCATTATTCAGGATGTAGGGAAGCCACAGGGGGAGCCGTCCAGCCTCATAGCTCTTTCAGTCTTCATTAAGGCAGCAGAGAAAGACACAGTAAAACCCGTATAAGGAGGAGAAGAAAAGACCTGAGCTGGGTTCAGTTTTGTGCCAGCAAGGCTATAATGTGGTTACTGAATTGAGAATTAGTCTGCTTGCCGTTCTCTTGGACAAGACTTCAATGCAGCCTAGCTTATAGTCTGAATAAAAACATTTTGACTCCGTTTTTTTCATTCATCTCTGATGGGGCAAAACAGTTGAGTTTAATGATGGATTAGTTTGTGTATGAGGTCTGAGTATCAAAAAGGCCTGTGTAACTTTGACACAGCATTTGTCAAAAAAAAAATTCATTGTTGTGCCTTGGGTTGCCATATGTTGTCGTTATGGTGCCAAATATCTTTGAATGGGATGTCTATGAAAGCCAGCTATGAAAACGGATTTCGATGAAAACCATTCTGTGGAATTCAAGCCTCTCAAACATCTGAAAAGCGGTGAGTTTGTTAATGTTCATGTCTACATTTCAAGGGTAAGTTCACACCAAGCGTATGTGGAGCGTTTTTTGAACCCGTGTTTTGTGTGGGTTTCCTCCAGGCGCTCAGGTTTCTTCCCACAGTCCAAATACAAACAGGCCAGGTGAACTGAAGGATGTACCTTAACTGTCTCTAAGAATGTTTGTGTGAATGTGTTGATCTGTGTGTTAGTGCTGTGATGGACTGGCATCCTGTCCAGCATTCTGCTCCAGCCACGCATGATCCTGAATTGGAAAAAGCAGGTATAGAAAATGGATGGATCGATAATGTGTTTCCTGCTTTAGTTTAGTTTATTCAGCCAAGTGAGAATGGTGACACCAAATAAGAGAGACTCCCGACAATGCGTCTTCACTGTCTTCCACGAAAATTGCAATGTGTCTCATAATAAAGGCCGGAACATCCTTCTCTTCATGTCAGTGAACGTACACGGGCATCATTCACACATGTATGGAGTTTGAGTAAAACGAATGTGTGTTAGTGTGTCACATAAGTGTCACATAACAGTAAACCACAAAATACAGAAAAAAATAGAGAACACTGGGAAATTTATATCCCTTTTCTCCCCCTCAGTGAAAAGAAATTGCATTGTTGCATTTATATTTCCAAACCTCATCTGCAAGGCAGGCTTCTATCCGCTTCATTTTTGTTCAGTGATATTCTTTTCCATTTTGAACCCACCTCTTGACAGGAAGTAGGACAACTCAACCAACTAGCTTGTTTGAAGCACAGGACTGCACAATGTGTTGTTGAGATTTGGGAGGCTTGTACATCGGTCACCTCTGAGGGCCTCTGTGACAAGCCCTGTCTCCTAAAAATTACACTTTCATACAACTAAACTGCATTCTCAGTTACATTTCAGGGAGACAAATTTTGTTATGCATTACATTTATTTGTGATGAATCACAAGAATGTTTGCAGTCCCTTAGTCTGAAGTCTGCACTAAGAGGAAGGTGGGGTTGTGGATGGGAACAACAACGATTTTCACCCAGGCGACCCAAGTTCGAATCCAGCACAAAGCAAAAGAGGTGTTTGTTGTAAACGCTACAGATATTACGTTACGGTAACCTAGAGGTTTTTACACCTACATCTAACCTTAACCAAGAGTTTTTGTAATGCCAAAACCTAACCTTTCCCTAACCTTAACCAAGTGTAAAGTGTAAAGGGGTAAAGTAGTGAAAATGGCTAAAACGCATGATATACAAGATGGTGTATTTGTGATATGTCAGAAAAAAAATTATTTGTGACAAAATGCATTTCCGCCTACATGTAATTAAAAATGCAGTTTAGTTGTATGGGAACATAATTTTTAGGAGACAGGAGCTGAGCGACCTCCTTTATGTAGTGCCACAGAGATATTTACATGTATCTTTGCAGAAAAATAATTCAGGCTTTAGGATTGAGTGCATAATCTAAACCAAATACTGGAAACAACCCTAAAACACAAGGTTTTATGGATAGAAGGCCTAACAGTTCCTTCGGTTTGGAAAGCCTAGTATAATAAAATGATAGGAAATATTTATGTCCAGCTTTTTTCATGTGTACTTTTATGAACAACACAGAAGAATAGTGCAGACACATCAATCATATGGAGTTAAAGTTACAGTGTCTGGAATTACCTTTTTTTTTTGTCACCCCACACAAACACACAAAACCACCATCCCACTCACCCTCGCTGTCATAATCTGTGACCCGACATCATGAAAGCTACCAAAACTCCAATAAAAAATACCTCCACTTGACTTTTGTTTGCAAGGCTTGGTTTGCTTGTAATTGTGCAGTGTGAACCCAAATGAATCAAACACAAAACACAACAAACTCTACTTTTCCACTTTGGTTTGGTCTAGGTATTGTTGAACCCTAAGTGGGTGCCAGCATGATAGTGTTGGGTATTCATACCCCTGCCAGAGTTCATTTAGAGAAACACTGCCTCATGGGATGTCTTTACTAGTAATCCTTTTCAGACCAGAGCAAAATGCGGTCCAGAGAATGATTTTGTTCAATATATCAGGACATTCTTCAAGACTTTTTTCCTCTCTCTCTCAAAGTGTCGGCAAGAACTTTGATTTTTTTTCTCTAGAAAAAAAAACTGTATGCATTTGATTTTGAAGAAAATGGAACACAGCTTCTGAGATTGAGCAATGAGGTGTGGTATGCTTGTCCGGCTGGCAGACTGGGGTAACATTTGAGCTCAGTTTTTTCGCTGTGGAATGTTGTGTTTAAAGGCGATCTTGCAACGCACTGGAGGTCTGTGTGGGGGGAAAAAGAGAGAGCACCTTATATAAAGTAATCCATCAAGCTTTATCATGAATCTGTGTCAATCTACAGCTATGGAGAGAGATGGACAGCAGCAAGTGTGCCAATTCAGTGAAGCTGAATAACCTATACCCGAAAAAGGAAAGGGATGTATTCATTTTGAAGAATATCTATTTTAGTATTTTAAAAATATATGACATCCCAGATTAAAAGTCCATTGGCAGATGTCTTTCATTTTGTATCTCAAAGAAATTGTTGAGGTCTTGTTTAGTCATAGTTTGGAAGCACCTACATAGCTTTGAGATGTATTATTAACCCACTTATTACATTTTAAATATCATATAGCTAATAAAAACAATGTAACAAATATTTTTTGGCAAGCCTTGTGCTTATATATTTAGCTCTTCTGAGGGCGCAGAATATTACCTACCAGAGATATAAGTTTGTGAGATGTAATGTGTTAAGAATGCACTTACATGATTTCATCACCTCATTCACTAGCCCAAAAAAAAACAACCTTCCACTGTAGAGCTCATGTAACATTATAAAGTATGAAGTATCTCCAGTATGAAGGTCATATTAACTGGCTTTATGAGTTGGAGTAATGTAGCATGGTTCTATAAAAGCACATTAAAGCTCACATTGACATTGGTGTTGACATGAAATAGCTCTCAGTATCTAGTACACCTCTGCCGCTCTCCACTGAGGACTCCAATATTCTGTATTTAATTCTATAAATTTTTTTGACCACATTTCAGTTACACTGCATGCCATTTTGAGTTGTAACTGAACTGCGGCTTATCTCCAAATATCAATCAAGTTTCAGTCTTCAATGCTGATTGGCTCAACCAAGCCGCTGTGCCAAAATTATGATGTAAATTTCTCTGAAAGCCATGGCAAGAGTGTAAATCCCAACTTATTCAAATATAAGTTGCATGTACGTCACACAAATCAGGATCTGATTTTCTTCAACAAGGACAAAATTGAGAAAATGCAGCTCCGTGCAGCTTTTTGCCGTTCACACTGCTTAGAAAACATCGGATGTGCATGTGAGGGGAAAAACATGAGAGTCGGGACACTTTGAGCGGCAGTGTGAACGCAGCCTCAGACACCAGAATCCCCCCCTCCTCCGATCCACTTTATACCCGGCGTCTGGCCTCAGAAGACAGAAGGTTGGATGTGAGCAACTCTTCATCTCGCCGCCACATTAGAGTGACACATGGAAACGAGGCTCCCTGCGTGTTTGTGGTGGCAGTAGCCCATTGAACTCTGGCTGAACCTCAGCCTCTGACAGCCTCCACCGGGTCAGGCCTGAGCCGAGCGTATGGACTCACTCTGAGAGGCTGACATCAGACACACAACACACACACACACACACTGTAATTCCATAAAACTACAGTACATCCTATTGGACAATTTTTCGATCGAAGTTACACTGAACCTACAGTACCTATAGCCTGGTGTGTTAGAACACTAAATATGTTTGTTTCCATGACGTGAAAACCACTGATCCCTGTCCTTACACGTTGCTGACATCAAACCATTTAAGTTTTTAAAGCACTGAGTGAAAAATGACAAAGAACATGTTTTATAAATTATTTAGCATTTTGAACTGAAGACTCATATGTTAATTCAACTAATATCACATGAATACTCAGACTATTTATACTGTATCTAAACTTCACAAATGTAATCTGCTAATTGCATCTCCACAAAAACATGCATCTCCACAATTTAACTGTCAAAAATAAATAAAACAAGATAAAATAGTTTATTTTCTTGTTTTTGGTTATGTATGAATTGAGATTTTTTTTTTTCGCTTTCTCAAGGGCTCAGTCTCAAACTCAGCACATAAACACACCGAGGTTGTATGTTTTTTCCTCACATGTGTATGATAAAGAGTTTCATATCAGAAAGAGATCTGCGGCATTTGAAGAAGAAAGAAAAAAAGGCAGACGGAAAGGAAGAAAAAAAAAAGGTATTCAGCAACTGCTGACATAAAAGCCAAGCAAATTAGGGGTAAGTCACGATTCATCATACAATTATTCTGTCTACAGTAGTTATATATTGAAGGACAGGATTTTCAGTGTTTTTATTTTCAAGGTATTAAGTTTTTCAAAAAAAGTGATTTAATGTTTTGGAATAAAATCCTTCTTATATGGCCCTTATTTTACATCAGAGTAGCACAAATATATTGTATATTGTGGTGTACCATATGGAATCACTTGGGACAGTAAAATGTAACTGTGTTATTGTGTTATCCCATATGTTGATGACATTTACGCCTGTGTATATAAATTATACTGTACCTGAAGCAGACAGATGTATAACATATGAGTATGGAAAAAAGCAATAGACTTTTAAACTTTATCAGCTTGATCACCAAACGTAAGCCAGTTTTTGCCCTTGGATTGACTCATAATTTTTCAAGGAAGTTTTTTGGGACATTGGCCTGTTGGAAAATGTACTTTTTAAATGATGTTAAGATAGACAGCAGAAACATCCTCGTGTCACAGGTGGTAGATCATTGACACCAGTGCTGCATGCTAACAAGCCTACATTATGTTGAGTTAAAGAGGGCCACTGACATTATCTCAGGAGTGAGAAAATGAGAACTTGCAGCAGTTCTCAAGTTGCATATGTAGTAATCTGAAATGATATGCAGCTTTAGCTTGACAGTTAGAAGCAGATGGCTGGTATAGGTACACAAAATATGATAAGGATGCTTACTTTTTCATAATACCTGGGACTACTTTCTCTGTGTCCACTGGATGTGACAATTGCACAGCGTGTAGGCCTACAGTTAAAAAATCGCTGTACAGCTGAGGAAGATGGAGTTACTCATACATGAATCTGCATCTGCTCTTATAAATGTACATCCCACTGACAACAATTTATTACCTAAAGAGCAGTCTTCTTACTCTGGATAACACTACAAGCCTGCTATATTTTCACGGCAGCCATTTTGACATGAAATAGCAGATAAACACAGGTGCTACTAATCATGTTAATGAAGGTTCTGCTCCTTTAAATTGTCGCCTTACTTTCTTTCCAGCATGAGCAACATGGCTCTGTTAGACCTAAATGCAACAGCACCTTCATTAATGCCATTAGTAACACCTTTACCCTGCTATTTCATGTCAAAATGGCTGCTGCAAAAATCCTGAGTTCCGGTTTATAATTGAACACAGAATAAACTGTTAGCATAGCCCCTTCTATCAGTCAACACAGTGTGTGCTAAAATGTTAGCATAGCACCTTCTATCAGTCAACATAGTTTGTGCTATATTAGTCCACATATTTTGTGCTAACATGTTAGCATAGTGCCTGCTTTCCCTTCACATAGTTTGTGCTATAATGTTAGCATTGCGCCTGCTATCAGTCCACCTAGTTTGTGCTAAAATGTTAACGGTGCCTATCACTCAACATGGTGTATGCTAAGGGGAGCATGAGGCACCAAATCCACTAATCCGCAGGAGACACATGGGTGATTTTGTTGTCTCGTACTTCAAGAAAACCCTGTGCATAAAAACGTGAGCCACTGCTCACAGACATAGCTGCCATTAAAAAAAGACACAAAGACCATTATGTTTTCAAACTTTCTTTGTAAACGGTCCTGACTCATCTGTTAGTGGCGAGCTGTTGCCTGGAGCGTCCATCTCTGTGTGATCTCATTTCAGTGAGCGTTGCAGTGCGTTTCGTCAGAGCGGGCTGGATTGAGACATAGCTGAGGTCGGTCGTGCCTTGGTGTGACTGATGGGAGAGGAATGTTCAATCCCTTCAGGTGAAGTCAGAGCTGATCTACGACTGGATCCTCTTCACATGTCGATCACTGGGTGCAGCACGGGTAGCCAGCATGTCGATACATGCTGTGTGAATGTACATGAGAGTGTGTGTGTGTGTGTGTGTGTGTGTGTGTGTGTGTGTGTGTGTGTGTGTGTGTGTGCGTGTGTGTGTTTGGGTGAAGGGGTTCAATCCGTAGTATTTGTGTGTTTATGAGTGTGCATCCACAGCATTGTCAGCATGTCAACACATGCTGTGAATGTGGGCATAAGCCAGTGTGTCTGTGTGTGGATGCTTGTGTGTGTGTGTTGCACGTAGGTGAATGTGTGCGTCTTTATTTGTGTGCAAGCTGTAATTGTAGTTTTGTCTTTGTATGCATGCTTTTGAGTTTGTTTGTATACAGTATATGCATGGGTGAGTCTATGAGTGCGTGCGTGCGTGCGTGTGTGTGTGTGTGGAGGTAGATGGGCATGTGAAAGCTGCAGTGGTTGTATTGAGTGCACAGTGGTCTAAATGTTTATGTGGTTAAGCTCTGGTATTTTGTGTGCATATGCTTCAGTGTGTTTGTGTATGTTGCATTTGGAAAAAATACTCAGATCCTACTTACAGATGTAAAAGCATCAGTAAGTAGGCCTAAAAGTGTGTTAAATTACTAATGCTTTCACCTATAAGAAGAATTTTAGTGTCACACTGCTTGCACTGTTGGCCAATCTCAAGTCAATGAAATGAAAATCATATCTGATGAGCTTTGGTATGTTTTGCATGTAACACCAAATTCAGCTACATAGGTGACAGCTGTCAGATAAATGTATTGCAGTAAAAAATACAATATTTACCCAAGAAATGTGATGCAGGATAAATGCAAAATCTTAAGTACAGAATACAAATACTCAAGTAAAGTGCCAGTGCCTCAAAACACTGTTTACTGAATGTTTACTTCAGTACAGCACTTGACCAACAGCTCAGTCTCACGGTATTTCATGCAGTAGGCATGAAATTTAAGATACAGATTTTTTATTTGTCCATTTTTTGTGACAGCATGACTTTCAAAGTAATGTACTGTATTTCAACTGGAGGTATATTTTGTGCTTGCACCATGTACCGTGAGATAGAGTGAGAAAGTCTGTGTTAAGAGGAAGGTGATAGTGGATAGTCAATCAACACAACTTTCCCACGGGAGATCAGGGTTCAGTTTCTGAGTCTGTTGTTCATTTTCCAGTTACGTTACATAGGATTAATGTTTTGTAGTGTTAACCATGAATTTTTCCTAACCTTAACCATGACCTTTTTCTAACCTTAACCATTACTTTTTTAACCTTAATCATTACTTTTCTCTGACCTTAACCACGTTGTATTGTTTGCTAAAGCTACTAGAATAGCCAAGCAACTGCCAGTAAAGGAAAAACTGTGTTCATATCACAAATTAAATTTGTGTGCATATGCACAAGGCAAATTTGTGTTCAAATTTGTGTGCAACAAAAAGTACACAAATCTGTAGGTTACAGTAAATGTCATGACTAATGCATGAACTGCCATGAGACAGGGCATTTTTCTTTTTGCATGCAGATGTGTGTGTATGCGTATGCATGTATTTGTCTATGTGTATGTGTGTGTTTATCTAGTCTGTGGATGAGGGTTTGAGGAGGTGCACATATGTATATATAAGCACATCATGCAGTGCGCATGTTTGCATGCATGTGCAAATGTCTGTTCGCACATGTGCAATCTGCTGCAGTTTCTCTATTTCTCGTCCTGACGTTCAAGGTTGTAGCTGGCTGTTGTGTGTGAGAGGCCAACTGTCTCCTCTTCTGTCTGTGAGCTGCGGTGCCGGCCAGCCAGACAGGTAAAGGCCATTCCTCCTGGCTTGAGCGATATTAGACATGGTGCGGGTCAGACGTGCCCTGATTCTCAAGCCTAAAGCTCATTCCATATCTGCGTGACCTTTGCCACTTTAGCAACACAACAGAAGGTTAAGGTCGCTTGTTAAGGTTGAGGTGTAAAGTGCTTTGAAACCTCACTTTCCCTTTTTCCTTTTCTATCCCTCTGGACAAGAGACATTATCTGAATGTATCATACACCAACCCTTCTGTTCAATAACAAAATAAACCATTTGCCTTCTGTTTGTATCATTTGTGTCTTTTTTTTTTTTTAAACATAAATCACGCTCTTGAATTTATGAGCAAAAGCACAATAACGATGAAAGGAGTCCTGATACCCACAGGAGATAAAGTATCATAAGATTACCTGTGGGAATTGACGACTCTGAGCTGCATGTTTTCACCAGGTTGTAACAGCAGCTCCATCGCTAACAGCATGGCAGCACATATGGCCCACAGTGTTTTTTGGCAGATACCATACGGCTGAGATACACCTAATATACCGTACAGCAACTGGCAAGGTGATAAACATTTGTCTTGAGAGAATTAACAAAACATCACCTGTGAATATCTAGACTTTTCCCCCTCTTTTGCATGCGGGAGTTGCCACAGTCAAAATTTTATGTCAGGCTTTACAAGTTACATTTATTTGGCTTAATGTTATGCAGGCAAACACTATTTATTGCAAACACGCTAGAAATGTAAAGATCCCTTCCTGTTCATTGGAGGATAAGACAAGTATTTAGAAAAAGCTCTCATAAAACGGGCTGTAGACTGAGCCTAGTGTTATTTTCAAATGTAATTAGTGCCTTTACTGTGTTGCTTATGATGAAAAGAGAATCGTTTCATTACATAGTTACTCATTTTCAGAAGCAACTATTGTTTGAGTACTTTTGTGCCCCTCAAAAACATGCTGGAGCAATACGGTGTGTATCGTTGATCAATGTTTCCAAATTCAAAGACGGTTTCTCAATAAATTTTGCAAAAAAACAAAAATAATTGGAGTTAATTTTAGGAAGAAGCTATGAATTTAAAATCTACTGTATTAAGTTACTAGTAATGTGAATACTGTGAATTATATTACAAAACAGCATATTGTACAACCCGAGCGCTGTTTGATTCACTACTGTGTTTTATCAATCAGTGGCGTGTTTTCATCTGTATGAAAATGTTAGGGATTATTATGTTCATTTCAAGAAAAGTGTGTGTTCCCTCTTAAAAGGACAAAGTGGAGTGTCCCTTGTGGGTTGTGGACTGTCTCTGGGACGGTGCATTGTGTGTCTCTTGGTATTTGTTTTTGGTGCTCTCCCTCTGAGAGGTCTCTCATATGAACCATATGTAAGGTGTTGGGGAGAGACCACACAGAGGCTCATCCTGACCTCTGCAGGGTCAACACTGGCAATGACTAATACTACACAGCTCCTCATCTGCAAACACACACATGAACCCTCCTGAAATAGGTGCGCTTGATAAACCTCTCAATGCACAAATCTGCCATGCGGTTTCTCTGTTTATATGCAAACACGAAAACATGTAATTGACCTCTCTCTCCATTCTCTCTCTCTCCCCTCCACACCAAAAGAGGAGCTGAAAGAAAATCTGTTTCTTGCAACTGTGTAATGGCTTCCATATGAGCGTCCTCGGCTCCAAGTCTACCGCTAAGGGAGTCCATAAACCTTTGAGGTGCACATGCAGCGGTTTTCATAGTTCAGCTCTGCGAACAAGTGGGAATCGTGGGACACTGATAGAGCTTTTATGGCCTGGTTATATCCAGTTTCTTGGAAGATTACGATTTGGCAGGCAAGGGAGAGGACATGGCCGGCTGGAATTAGGAAGCGTTGTTGAATGTGAACTCAGATGCACTGCGTGTGTATAGACTTCATAGACAAGGAAAGCAGATGTACACGCATGCACACACACATACACACACACACAGCAAACAACATCGCCGCACAAACATAGGGCTGAGCTAATTGTACTACCTAGTGCTCCAAACAGCTTTGACACTCCCACTTATCAAATTCCATACCTGTTACAGGCGATGTGCTCCTGCATATATCAACATAAACTCGGTGGTAAACACTTCAGGAGGCTCTGAGACATGCCGGTGATGAAGAGCAACTGCTGCTGCATGGGGCTCGGAGCAGGCAAGCTAGCGCAGGCTGGCAAATGCACCTGCAGTAAGTTAATCAGTCAGTGTCTCGGCCAGCTTATATAGACCAGCTGTGCAGTTCTGTGCGCTAGAGGGTCCTCTGGAAAAGCAGCACATTTCCCCCTCACGCTGGACTCGGGCAGATGATAAATAGGGATCCAACAAAGGCGGCCATTCAGCCTCGCTAAAGAGCCTATAACCAATTGCTTGTGGATGAGCGATGAGCGAGAATTATGCCTCACAATCTCATGTATTTCTCACTCTCCGCCTACTGTGCAGTCGCCCACATAGACTCTGGATTTGCTGTTGAACGCCTTGAATCGGACCCGGCTTGAATTCAGACCTGAACCCGGGTTTTACAATATCTTCCCTAATAAATATCATGTATTACGTTATTGCAGCTCATACATCAAGGTCGTTCCATCTAATTCTTCTCATTAATTGCGGGGTGTCCTGTAGCTAATTGGTGCCTGTGTGACGTGTTACAGTGGCAGCTATAGGTAATTAATTAGCCGTTTTTATTTCCCAACACCGCCCTCAGCTGATTACACTCACTGCCCAGTTAATTAAGGCAACACTACCTCAATTATATCACACCGAGTGATAATCTACCTTCTCTTAAAGGACAATACCACTGTTTTTGACAGGCAGGGCTTGTCATAAGTGTCACCACACTGGGAGTTAATGCTCCAGAATTGTCTTTTCATAATCCATCTCTTGTCCCTTAAGATATTGAAAGCACTTTTTTTTTTAAAATTTGCTTGTGAGTGCATGATGCAGAGTCAGCCATGTATTTCAGAGGCTAATATGGTATCATGTACCATGTAATTATGGCAATCAATAAACTTTTTGCAATTGCCCAGTGCTTGGAAATAATTTTTATGATCCTGTTAAAACTAGTTGTTGCCAACAAAAAAAACTCTGTCTCTGTAAAAATGGATGTATGCTTAGTTCACATTGTAAGAATACATTAATTTCCTCACCAGTGCACCACTGTGTCTGACCTTCATCGACATTGTATCAAAGAAAAATTTACATTGGAGATCAGAAAATACAACAGTTTTCATTTTACAATGAAATTCAGTATGTACACAACATAATAGTTAATATTATAGATAATTAATTTATTTCAAGTATTTTCCAGTTCTTATTGAAAAGAAAAAGAAAAAACCCTGACCTAGAAGACTTGCCCTCCCAACTGTACTATGCACACTCACACTCACACTCACACACTTCACGCCTGCCAGCATGCATTTGAGTCCAAAAATATTACCAGTGACATCATGACATCCATATGACTGGCAATGAGAGTTATGAGCTACACCTTGTCTGTGGACTCCACACCATCTCACAGCACTTACAATAAGGAGTAAAATCTACATTTCTGCAACCATTTTCACCCAGCTCTTCAATCAGCATATTTCCTAATTACAGAAACGTCAAACCTTTTGGCATCTGATGCCCATTTCAGATCAGTATGTCTCATAACCTTATGCAAATATGGCTGTTAATTTTAATCTTGGACATGAGCGCTGGTAAGGAGCTGGCACTTAACTGCTCTGATATGTCAACAAAAGCACACACACACACACACACACACACCTAGGTACACATACACCCACACAGACACACACTCACACACACA
>OMLB01011344.1:15120-26053 GCA_900302555.1 Myripristis jacobus | reverse complement strand
CAAACCTTGTGCGCATGTGTGTGTGTGTGTTGTGTTTATTTGAGGGTGGGCAGCGCTTCTGTCACTGTACACACACACACACACACACACACACACACACACACACGCACACACACACACACACACACACACACACACACACACACACACACACACACAAGCGCAGGAAGAGACAGCTACCATGCATAAAACCTGCAAAATATATCTATCGATTTTACAAGTCATTTACTCTCATATGAAGTCTTAATGTGAGAGAGGCGAGATAACTCCACTTGTTTTCAGCTCAGTTCAACTTGTTTCATTTTTTTAATAAAGCGTGATTTTCTTTTTTTTTTTTCTTTTTATTGTCTTTTTTTAATATTGGTAATGCATAGTGACACTTCTCAGGAGAAAAAAACCCCTCATCAAACAGGTGAATTTACTCAGGAAGCTAGAAAAGTTTAATATAAAATTGATCAAATATGACTAAATAACCTGAGGGAGATTTCTTTTCCCCCTATGTGGCATTATGAAATGTTTGACTTTTACGTTCAACATCTGCCCTACAATTTCTAGAAATAGCTTAATGGTGTAGTTTGAGGCTACTGGTGCCGCTTACGAGGCACCTCATTTGCATAGCAACCTCGAGGTAAACATCTGAGTGAGTGAACTGCTAATGAAAATGTTATTAATCCACATGTGTGAGGAGCTGGGATGTGATACTACCGTGCCAATGTATTGGTAGAACAATATGGCCACATTAACACTGCATTGCTGCTACAGTAAACCGGTAGTCAGCTTGGAAAGAGCTCTGTATATTCCCCACGACGCCACAAGGGGGCGGTCAAGGGCCCTTTTCACGCTGTCGGTCTCTTTTTCTGCCTATAGCTCCTTCTCCCATATACATATACTGGCGTTTACCATGTCAGTATTACCTTAACCATTCATGAATCTGAATATCCTTTATGTTTAAGTATAATCACAAAGACAATGACACTGTCCTATTGAGAAATCACTATATTATTCCTATAATATTCTTACAGGGATAATATAAAAGGTGAGGTTATAGTGATGACCCTTTTTGGTATTTTATTTAATAGCTTATTTTGTTCAATAAGATTAAATGTATTTTTAGATTAAACTGATTTTTTAAATATTTAAGTAAATAATATAGAAATATATATTTTTTCTGTTAAATGGGGCTTAAAATTTGCTACGATACTCAAAAATGACTACAGTGACTGCATAGATACTGTATATGGTGTTTATTTCTAACTGTATATGTTTATTTGTTTGGATCCCCTTTAGATTCTTGTATTAACTATTGAATATTCTTGCCGGAGTCCACAAAAAACAAAGAAAAAACAGACAAAAGCACAACAACCAATTCACTGCACACATCACAATACAACCCACATACCCCTAACCACAAAATCCACATTCTCCCTCCCGGCCTCCCCGCAAGCAGATCACCCGTTCCCACCCAAAACCCCCTCAGCTTCAGAGGAGAGTGATACTATAATACTCATCATATCCCTTAAAGTGATTTTAGAGTGACCTTATTGTGCTTTATGGTACAATGTATGCAATTATTATAGGATTTTCTGAGGTGTGACCTTTGATCTACAGTCATAGAATGATAATATTTAAAGTTGCTTTATTTTTTTTCATAGATTTTTGTTTAGTTTTCCTCTAAAAAAGGGTTAGGGTTAGGAATAGGCTATTTTAGGAATACTACAGTTCTTCATAAGATGGCCGGCAGTTGCATCCCACCTGCAGCCGCTTGTACTTGTACCTGTACAATATATAATCACTGTCATAGTGATGATACTGGTGGCGGTAACGATGATGAGGTTGATGACTGTGATGAAGAGTGATGCATGGCGCTGCAGAGTCACACAGTGATTGATGTGGACTCGGGCCTGTTGGGCTGGGAGCGCCTGCAGCTTTTCGCATGAGGACGGTGGCTGTATATTGTCACCGCTCCGCTCCGCAGCACATTTGTCAAGTCAATTACGGACATACTGAGGAAGACTCCACCTGAAAGTGTGTGCGGCTGAAAGAGAGGCAGTGTTTAGGCCTGTGGAGGAGAGTTGTTGCTTCCCAAGCTAATGTAGTGTGAGCGTATATAAGCCGAGATTTATCGACATTTTTATTTGCCAGAATAAGGTTCACCACCTTTTTAAAACTGATATGTCTTCGTGTTGTGAAATTCATAGAATATATCATAAGTAAGTAGTGTTACCTCATGTAATCTATATGGGAGCAGCGGAAAAACAGATTAATGCATTTCTGAAATTGACTTCTTGCTTAGCAGGATGGTTGTTTGGCTTATGATTACCGAGTTTACCCTCTTTCTTGTGTACCACTCCATCACTTTATAGGCCTCTGTTACATACGGGTGGGGCATGGAGGGTGGAAGGGGGGGGTGAGGAAATCAAATGAGATGAGAAATGAGAGAGAGAGAGCGTGGCTGAATTGGTAAAGAAAGCAACAAACTGAAAGAAAGGAAATTTTTAAAAAGTTTGAGGAATTGCTGTTTGAATGGTTTTGACGTATGCATAATATTGCAGCTGTTTCATTGATGGATCTGGCTGACTGTAGCTCTTGTGACTGCATTTTGCCGTGTCACTGTCAAAGCTGATCAGCTCTCAGAGGTGTCTACCACAAGACCGGGATGTTTGATAAAGGGACAATCCACACTAAAATGTGCATTTCCATGTGCTGCTTAGATTGGAATTATAAGAAAGTGGAATCGACACACTGAGAACTTTATTCCACTTTTTGGAACAGCTGACACTTTTGATTGCTGTAATGAAAAGTTTTTAGATTAGAGTATCTGAAATTTAATTTGTCTCAAGCGGTGAGAATAAATCAGTGTGGAGTAAACTGGATAAGACAAATTAAATAAACAAACATATTTGGTAAGAAATACTTAAGAAAATATAGAAAATAATTACATGAGCCCTGTGGCTTTCAAAGTGGGGTCCTTGAGGGTCCTCCAGGGGGTGCTCCGCAAAATATCACTGTTTTTTAAATGTACAAGGATGTACAAATGTGCATCACTAACTGTTCACATATACAAGTCATGCAAACATGCAATGGATAACTTAACCCTGTTACATTTATAGATGGAGGTGACAGACAGAAAAATGGTAAACCATGCGGAGAAATGAGACCACATCATAGCAGATGACCGCTGTTTGCATGCAGCACACACAGGACATGTGCAGGAACATGTCTGAGTCACACTGAGCTTGCAGAACTGCCAGAATTTTCCAGCACAGCAGATGGAGGTGGTACAGATATAGAGAATTATACCCAGTGTTTCCTTGTCTTTCGCCTATAATGCATGCTGGGAAGGCTCCAGCACCATCCTGAAAATGAGTAAATTGGTAAAGGCAACAAATGATTTGAGGCAGACTGGTTTGTTTTGCTTTACTTTAGCTCTTCCACTTATGCTAGCTCTCTTTTCAGTGGAGAACAAGCCGTGCTGCGGCTGATAATAAATCAATATCTCTGGAAAAACTGACCTTGGTAAAGTCAGACCTTGATCGAACTCATGCATGCTGTCCTCCAGCAACATCATGCTTTACATTCATACACTGACACAGGGGGAGCTACTCAGCAGGAGCACAGTCTTCTGAGAAGCTTGACTTTGATCATAATTTGTGGTGTTTTTAGACGCGGAATTTCCCTTTCAGAACAAAGCTTGATGCCAAAGTCTTTATTCAAAACTCCTGCTCACCTGCTGGATTTGCTATTGATAAACCCATTAATGTCTGATTAAACTGGATTTTCTGCTGTGATCCCACATGGTGAGGGAACTAATATATTATAATGAGACTGAGGGCTGGGGTGACAGAATCAAATTTCACTTGGGTCCCATGCTGCATTTCATTTGGATCCAAAGCTAAAGACTGTTTAAGAGCCCCTATGTTCAGCAGGACACAGCGGCGCAAGATAAGACAAGCAATTATTCGTGACTTGTATAAGATTGGGCTGATGAAGTGCCATGTTGGAGAGACTTGCTTTCAAACTGAAGCTTAGATGGCATGTATCATGCCAGACCAACTCCAATATTGTGAGTAATGTCATGTGTGTGTTTAATGTGAGAAAGAAGACACACTGTGCACCTAGCCTGTATGTCTCATACAAAGTGAAGCATTCACATGCCCACACACACATGCGATTTTTTTCTTTTGATCCAGCCTCTCTTTCACAGTCTGACATACACACACAGCAAACAGTGTGCATGTTCGAAGGTAAGCGAACAAACAGCTAATAAAACATGCTAAAACATGTGTAATGTTTGTCGGCCTGTTGACACAGGCAGGAAGATAAAATGTCAGAGCCAGGACAGAGGGGAGCAGAGACAACAGGGAGCTAGAGATGGAAATAGGGAAGAAAGAAAACATGCAGAGAGAAAGGAAGATGAGATGATAACATGAGGTGCTGGGATGATAAACAGAACGCGAGCAGAAAAAAAGACTGAATACATTGTATCTCAGTAGTGCTCAAAAATCTTGTCATCTTGTCATCAAGGTGTGTGTGTGTGTGTTTGTTTGTCACACACAAACAGAATTGTAGTAATTCTCGGCCTCTTCATACTGTTGCTGTTGTCCTTGAAGAAAACAAATTGGCCAAAGAAATGGACATGCTAGCTACCTAACCAGGTATTTTTTAGTCTCTGCAGCCTGGTAGAATGATTATAGTTGTGAATTTATCAAGCACCGCTGGCCAGTCACAGAGCTGGCAAGCCTACATATTTAATGTGTCCTGCAATGTTGTATTTTGTTGGTAAAGTAATTTTTGGGGGAATTCAGTGGAGATATAAACGTGCAGATAAAAACAAGCCATCATATCAAACACTGGGACAGGGATGATTGTGTGAAAATGCCATGTATTTCCCCAGAGAGAAAATGCATTGGAATTCCATATTACAGTCAACGTTACATCTGACCTCTGGGGTCTGTGGTACAATGACAAGACATCCTGGCTTGTCCGGGATTGTCACAGTTACAGGCTGTTGTCGCATTTTTTTCACTGTTCATTCCCGCAATTCATATCAAACACAAAAGACATATTGTACACCAAACACGATCAACATTTTTGGCTAAATCTAATGGTGCCAGGGTTGAAGCAATCTGACCTCTGCTTTTAATGATACGACCCCCAGAAGCTGCTGATGTCATGTTCAACACAGATTTTGCCCGCAGATTCCCATAGAAACAGCTTGCTCTAAAAGCACTTAATGGGTGTCTTAAAAACTAACATTTTTGTTTTTCATTGAATCTAATGAAGCCAGGGTCAAAACAGTTGCAAAGATGGCTGACAGGGAATGTGTCAGATGTGTCAGATCAAATACCTTAACAAATACCTTGTGTTTTGTTATAAAAGGTATATTAGACTGATGCAACCTTTGTGTTTAGTGTTTACTGGTGGTATTATACAGTATTCATGTTTTGGTGGATTTTGGGTGACAAAGCAGATTTTTGTCTGCTGAGGCGTTGTCCATGGTGCTGAAAGGTGTGTTTGGTAGGTGTTCTAAGTGCTGAAATAACTGTCCACCATCTCCTGGTCTATAGGCAAGATAATGCTAATTTCTTTTATGGCAAACTAATAGACTAAATCATGGTGAAATGACAAACGAGAAGATAATATTAAATTATGAAGCCTACTGCAGCCTAGTCTAGACAAGTCTAGACAAACAAAGTTTGGCTAGTTATCTAGCTAGTTAGCCTGTATAACTTTCCAAACACCTATCCATGTTAGTTATCTAGGTAAGCTAGTCAGCCTGCTGACTTTCCATGGTCATGAATGCTGAATGCCACTGACATAAATGTAAGTGATAATTCCCTATATCAGGATATCTGGTCATGCATTAAGGTGGGGGGCATTATTATGCTTATACCATGTTTATGCCATGGCCACTTGCCACCAACTAACAAAAACAGATGAAGTTAATTAATTTAGGGAGTAACATGCTCTGATTTTTTTTTTTTTTTGCCCACTCTATTTTCATACAGCTCAGTCTGATATGGTATTGTAGACATTGTGGATATGCCAAAATGGATTAAATACAGCACATATCTGCACAGAAATGGCTCAGCTAGCTCAATATTCATGACACGCCAGTGTTAATTGCTTAACAGCTTTACTGAATTGGTGAATTGAATTGAAAAAGTACAGCGGCTCTAACGAGGTTTAGCTCAGCCAATATGATCATTTATGCCTCCAGAACAACTCTGACGCTGACAGCTGCCTGAAAAACCCAAACTCCATTTTGTGAAAAGACAGAGAGACAGACTTCTGAGTCAAGAGGTACGGACACAGGTCTTCATCAGGAAAGATACAGACCGACATGCAGCCCTGTGTCTATTTGATCAAACTAATAGAATCCACATATGTACACAGGAAACCTTAATCCCGACACCAAGCCAACTCCTACTATAATCCTTCAGAGTCATTTTAGATGCAGCTGTGCTTGCCAGCTTCCAAGGGTGAATTTATCTATCTGCATGGATGTGAGGCAGGGTGTTGATGCATGAGTGTCTCCATCAACCTACCCGTAGCAAATAAAAGGTAATATATGTATTTAATTTTTTTGCTGTCGTTATGTCTTGTTTAACCTGAGAGGTATATCGGGTGGGAATATGTGATTATGTGTGGTAGATGAGGCATGACTAGCAATATATTATCATAAGTCTTGTCTAGTTTCATATCCTATCTTGGAAGTGAGGGATGGAATTGCAAGATAAATCAAGGGCCTGTCGAGCAGGTACACCTACTCTCACAAAATGCTGTCTGGCATAAAAAAAGTATAACTAATTGTAGACTGAAGTTATGAGACACCATGTGCATAAGAATCTGTAGTTTTTAAATAAATAATAATGAACCTTACCACTACTTTGTTGTTGCTGTTGTTTAATTGTTTTGGTGAAAACTGAGACCCTTGTCTGTCATCTCATCATCAGTCCAAACATCAAATTGTCACTCCATTACATTTGTGGTTGTACATGCCGCGTGAGCGCTAAATGGGATGAGTGTAGCATTATCCTTCTGATCAAATTCAATTTAAAAGCTTAGTCCAAATTTGGCAGACCCATGAACAGCAGAGGATTTACAGGAATTTAACAACAAAGGTTTGTTGGCAGGCATATTATATATTTCTGCATGTCTGGGGAAGTGTGGTGGTAGCCTCTTTCTTTGATATTGAACAAGATAAACCAAGGCTCACTGCAATAAAATTACCTTTAATCTACAAATTTAGTCAAGCAGTCTTATAAATAAATGCATTTGACAGTGTTCATAGTTTATCAGATGTCACAGATCTGAAGCCAACACTGTTGACTGAACATGTTGAGGAGGTCTGTCAATATTCTACCCATGTCACAAATAAAGCTTTGAGGCATTTGTGTTTCAACACCGAGGTTTTAGATCAATGGCCAGTTGCTCTTACAATATACTTGAATTAAGGGAAGCACTTGTCTCGCAATTGAGTGTCAATCCAATATTATTTCACGAGTGAGGTCAAACTCCTAAAAAAGACATCAGAAGTTGGATGTATCATTGAGTGGAAATGGCCCAAATATAGGAATCCAATGCATTTTCTCCATCAGGAAAATTCATGGGGTTTTCACATAATCATCCTAGTCATAGTTTGTGATTCAAGCTGGTGTTTAAAGAGGAGAATCACTGCAACTTGTGCACAAAAGGCTACCACTGGTGGCTTAGCCCTTTGCCACTGACAATTTGTTTTTTGAAACATCATTTTTATTTTTTTTTATATGCAGACACATGTCTAAATATCATAAATCATTTTTAAAGAATTGGTAAAATCACAGTCATATCTTCTGTATACGACTGATTTTTTCTTATCTGAACGCCACAAAATGCTTACAAATCAGACACAACTGATGACATGATGCCTATGAATGAGATGAAAACAAAAGTGAGACCTTCAAAGAAAAGATGAAAATAGGATAAATGAAGACTTAGGGTCTATTTTTGACTATTTTTGCTTAGAACTGTATGACAACTTCCTCTCTGGAACCACATTTGGCATAATCAAACTATTGATCATTTTCTTCTGCTTGCCTAAGCTGGATATGCTGTGGGCTTAGTTGGTTTACACTCATAAAGCAAGGTAAGATAAGGTAAGGTAAGGTAATACCATATACCATACACAGAGAGACTGGAAGCTGCTTGCCAGCCATACTTTGAAACTATGCATGGGAGTTATAGAGAACACCATCAGACATTGGTACTGCAGAGGGCCCCATTGGCAGATCCACAAACTGGATCCACAAACAAATGAGATCACCAGAATATCAATATATCTTCAGAGCCAGGCTGGAACCTAGAAGTATCCACATCCAAACCTATTCCTTGAGGGAACTCACCATCCAAAAATATGGAAGTACAGAAACAAAATAGAAAAAAATATTTTAATTCTGAAAAAATATGTCTTGGTTGAACCATCTGAACCAATTTCTTTTCCAAATCCTCACTTCATTTGTCTCTGTGATTGTTTTTTTTTCCATGTATGTATTTTTGATTGTAAAAAAAAAAGTAAATGGATAAATAAACCAGGTAATCTGTGTTTTCAACTCTAATCAATGAGCAAAGAATAGTGTTGTACCTCAGCAATGCATTCCTGAAAAACATCCACAAAATAAGTACCTTGTCCGATAAAGAATGCTTACGCACATCTGAAAGTGATTTTAGATGAATGACCACACAAAGGAAAATATCATTTGTTGCAGAAAGCGTTGAAAAACAGCTTTGAAAAGAAGCAAGTCTACAACAATAATGTACTCTGCAGTCAAACAAAAGTAATTATGATCCCTCAGCGGAACTGAGCGGTTACGCGGTGTTGACTCCTGGGCAGAGAGCCTAGCCATCATGCTGGCCCCACTTCTCTCTCTTATGTTTGGTGGGTCAGGACTATTATCCTCAGGCTGAGGCTCTGGATTGTCCATAACATCCCCAATGCCAGAGGAGCACACATTGTGAAGTGCTGCACAGGCAAGAGCCACTTAAAGAAGTTTTAGTCTGATTTCCACCGCCTTGAAGAGGACTGCTCTCCAATGGGCTCTCATCACCCTAAAGTTCCACTCACATTGCCAAGAGCGCTCTGCCATGGCATTGGCTATTCCTTCCTTTCAATTGTTCTGTGCCATTTCATAGACTTTCATTAATGAAATCCATCGTTCAAAACAAAAGTAGCCTCCATCACCCAAAATTCAGTACCCGCTTGGAGGATACATTACACCCACATACGCACAGGTTCCGGATACGAAGCTTTAGTCTTCATTTAGGCTACTTCAGTGCACTTGAGATTCACAATTATTCATAAAACCTGGATTGTGGTGATATATATCTGAGTGCAATATTCAAAGCCAAGTCACCACTGTTATGGCTACAGCATCAGATAGAAAATGTTTTAAATATCCATAGACATGTTTTAAATACATTTCCCTGGAATTCAGCAGCACATGTTAGGGATCTTTAGAAACCTCAACATCGCCACTAGAATTGTAAATAAAGTTATGTGATCAAAGCTTGGCCATACAGCAATGACAAGCCCACCCATGGGACCAGTAGGTTTGAAGAGGTTTCAAATAGCAGAGCTGCTTTTGACAGTTAACTGATCACTTCATTGTTGATAAATTGATTGATTTTGTGTTTAAATAATTTAATCATAAACATCATTAAATTTAGAGATGACATTGGCACAAAATTTCAGTTACTGTTAGCTTCAATCCCCAAAATATATATAATTATATCTTGGTGTCAGCCTTCAAAAACACATATTGATTGGACCTTAACACTGATGTACTTCTTCTGAAGACTGAATTGGAAGTAAAAAGGTGACTATGGCAGCATCCTGGAGGATTTCCTTGGGCTAAAAGATGCATTTCCTCAAAAAGATATTAAAGATATAGCTCCTGTTCGATAAAGCTGGATTGGATGTAAAGTATGAAATCAGCTCTATTTGATCAGCAAAGCCAATGCAGCAAAGCCCCAGACTGCATGCCTCGGATCATATCAGTCAAAAGTTTGAGTCTGAGTTTTTCAATGAACTTTTGAGTTCGGTTAGAAAACCTTATTACAGAATCTCACACCTGTTAGCTGAACAGTCTTAGATGCTGGACATATAGATTCCTCTAAAAGTAGGATACAGGTGTTATAATTATATTTAAGTGGTAATAAAAGAAAGGGTTTGGGCTTTAAGAGGTATACACTTGTAGCCGTGAAACTACTTTTTTACATTGCTGTGTAACATCTCATCCTGCCTAAAAAACTGCATTGTAATATGTCTGCCTCTACTGCAACGTGCTTATGGGACCATGATGTTCTCCGCTTTGTTGCGCATTCGAGTGCATCTGTATATCTGTATTTTCATTGCCATCCAAGTCTCCATCATGGGCATTCAAAAAGTTCTTTTATAATTTAGGGAAGTTGGCAGCAGCCTCATCCTAGCAATCTTTGGCAATTCAACTTCAAGTCAAAGGGAAAACCCAAAACTTTTCCTCTCTGCATTGCATGCTAACCATTTGATTGCGCTCCAAAAGGTTTGGGGTTAGAATAAGTAATAGAACTGTTTGGACGGACTTGAATTTATTGATGGATTTATTCCCCACAAAGTAAAAATGCTAACAGGAGGCTGGTGCCAGTTTCTCACAAACTATAATACTACAGCAAAATAAGATGTCCCCGGATTTCCTGAAAGAGCCTTGGTCAGTGATCAATAAAGCAGGCTTCTTAAAATTCAGAACTCACACTTTAATGTGAACCATGGAGTCAATATTTGATGGATGGGACAGATTTGGTACACTGGTGGTATTTAACCTAGGGTGCTGGCTTTTATAGAGGGCTTCAACATTTCCGAGGAGAGGGCCAAGGCCTCAGAAAATCAGATATAATCCCATTAAAGTGAGACTGAGAA
>OMLB01011344.1:7620-10120 GCA_900302555.1 Myripristis jacobus | reverse complement strand
GACCATGCAGTTAGACAGCTGGGGCAGACATGTAGCCAGACACTAAAGGCAGCCAAACATAGGTGGACCTCAGAGGCAGGTTGAGAGCTCAGAGACCCAAGAGAAAAGCTCTACAGACTGTGGGAGACTTCTAGATATAATAGTTTGGACTCCTACACATATTGTCTGCTCTTGCACATCTTTCTGTGAAGACGTCTGCCTGCCTACACTCAACAGTCTCCTCTAGAGCTGTCAGCATGCTGAATGCTAGTGGTTCTCAAGGTGGGATCCAGGAGCCTCTGGATCCTTGGGAGGTTTTCAAGAGATCCTCTGCAGGAAATGAGTCCTATCCATGTTAATTACGATGGCAGATCCCCCCTGTTTGCGCAGGTTAAATTCTTCTGGTTGTACAGTCACTGGTAGGAAGTTTTGTCCTCCCAGGAAGTGAGAAGAAAACTTTCTCCTTAACAGCAGGGAGCACTCTGCCTTGAGAAAGCTGGACTTGTCAGTGATGGCTGAATCTCTTCACCACCTCTGTTTCATCATACATTAAGAAGAAGACAAAGAAGACATTTGGTTTGCTGACATCACCATACCAGTTTTCTGGGTAATGAAGTCCTTCAAAACTTTCAAAAATCTTATCTTAATACTTGTGGCCAGGAAACTGCAGTGCAGCTTTAGGGGGCTCCCACAGCTACACTGTTTGGTCTGTATCAATCATTCTACCCTCTTTGGTCCATTTCAGTCAGACCATGGTATCTTGACTTGGATAGTTCAGTTCATTTAGAGAGGTGAAAACATGCATTCAAACTCTGTTTCGGACCAAACAAGTGAACTGTGATGCCCCTGAAAAGTTGGAAACCAGTCTCTTTCCAAGTGAAAGGTTCATTTCCAATCTGACCTAAATTACAAGAAGTGAACTATATCCCAGCATGTCTACAGCAAAAACATATGGGCATACAGCCTGTATAAAGACATCAAATCCATACCAAGTCATAAAATTCGAACCTCCCTTGTCTTCTGTGTAGTAAGTGATAGGTATATTGTAGACACTCATTAGGGTTCTTCCTCTGCTATGCTACTGTCTTCTTTCAGCATGTCTCTGAATTATGTGAATCAATACTGCATTGCTGACCTGCTGTCTTGACAGGAGCTCATATTCCTTAAACTGAACAGTTGTTCTTATTGGGTAAGAAAACCAAAACACTGCAATAAAAACCAAGCTTGCCATCACCATACTGTATGTTGCTGATCCACTGTTCTGCTGTTACTCTGTTGTTGCTATACACTGTTGTTTCTGGACTGGAGCTTCCCTCATAACAATTCTGTCCAAAAGATACAGACATGTTATTTGTTAACAAATTTTGACCTCTTAACACTGGGCCATGTTAACACTAACCAGGCCAAACCCAGCAAAGTAACAAAGTCATATCTGAATTCAGTGACGGCTCCTGACAAATTTCTCAGGGGGGCAACTATTGCAATGATGGCTAAGATGACCCATTCAGTGGGTAAAATAATAATAAATAAAAGTCAGATAGCTAACTTTACAGTGTTACATGGCATTATTTAATGTGGTTTTCCTGTTCAACCACTAGATGGCAACACCAGACATGAATTGTACACACGGTAGTATTTTTGTACAGCTATATCAAGTTAAATGCCTCGAATACAATGAATTTGGTTCCACAAGAAAAACACTTCCACCGTACAGATACATTGTCATCTACTAGTTTGCCCATGAAATCACTGTTAGCAGAGCCTACAACTTATAGCCATCATGGATGCCATAGCGATAATCAAATCAAATTGTCCTATTATCCAAACAGTAATCAATCAAATATTTCCAGAACATAGAATAGACTATAATAGAAAACTTTATTCTCTGTTCTTCAGGAAAATCCACGACTGTATGTTTTTCCTGCTTTTTTTGACACCTGCTTGATTTTAAATTTGGTCTGGGTGCCCCCAATTCTTTAATAGCCAATTTATTTATATTATTTTGATGACTGAATGGTAATTCTTTCAATGAAATTATGGAGTTGCTGCAGTTCCTAGCCATGTTTATCTTGCGGTCTCCCGCCCGACGCATCTGCGTGCTGCACGTATAGTCCGCACACGCATCAGTGCGTACAACGAAATCACGTTGAGGCAAGCCCTCCCAGGGCCCATAGAAATGAACTGTAGGGTCCAAAATGTGAAAAAAAAATCTCAACATGGAAGTCTATGAGAGCACCTATGGCAATTTTCAATCTGACTGAGATCGCCCCAAGGGATGGTTGGCAAGTGACATTCAGGCTGCTGATGTCACAGCAATATTCGGGCTGCTGATTGGACAATAATATCAAGACCTAGACCGGCAAAATAAACTCTTTTTTTCTCTCTTTTTTTCGTTTGGCTTTAGGAGGGCGATGCACTATCGCCCACTATGGGCCAGCCACCCTTGCTTGCACATGCTAGCACAGGATAGCAGCCCTTAGCAGCTGAGGAGTCAGTCAAATGGGGACATGAACAAGGGTGT
>OMLB01011329.1:14907-25930 GCA_900302555.1 Myripristis jacobus | reverse complement strand
TGTGTGTGTGTGTGTGTGTGTGTGTGTGTGTGTGTCTTTGCGTGTGTCTGTGAAAGTATGTGAAAGTTGGAACACTGGGTCAGCCTTAATTAAATCTCTGAGTGATCTTATGAGCTGACAGGCACAGTGGCCTTTTCTTATGCAAGAGCCCCTCAGCAGTCTGGGCTGCGGGTTCAACCAGCAAACCTACAGTGGTGTAATTCCAAACCGCTTCCTGGCGATCAGAGGATTATTTTTTCATGACTTATCCTTTCCCCTCATGGTAATCTAGGAACAGAAGCCATACGTGAGGTGGCGACCCACTCGATCTGTTATTCTAATATCAATCCCTAACTTCTGCCACCCCACACCGCTGATGGAGCAGGAAACCGTTGTGGTCTGTGGTGTGAGAAAGAATGCAGCAACAGGCAGTCATTTTTATGGCTCCACATTAGGATCACATTGTCAAGAAATATTATAAGAGAGAGGGAAGCAGACTTCAGCGCTGTGGTTCACAGCTCTGACTGTATGACAGATTTAGGTGTATGTTTAAATATATGTTTAAATATATGTCGAAACAGCAATATGGTTTGAAGTGACTGTTGAGTTATGTGTTGAAAGGCTTTGAAGGGAGAGGAATCATTTACAGTTATGATCTATTTTGCAACGTGATTTTTTCCCTTAGTTTCACTCTGCAAATACAGTGGATTGTATCCAGTTATGTTTTTATAAAGGACATGGTGGGCAAACTATTACCACCAAACAGTGATCATCATAAAGCCAACAGCCACCACTAATAAAACAGATAAATCAAATACAAAAGGAGTTTTGTTTTGTTTTGTTTTGTTTTATTTTATTTTTCTGTAAAAGATGTTAACCTTATACCTCTGACTTCTTCAGTTGGTCAAATTTAGTATGAACTAAACATGTGCTGTATGTTGGGTATGAGATCACTAGTATGTAAAATTCCATTCTGGAAGTGATTTTTAGTCAGGATAATTAGATTTTTAAAACATTTCATATTTTTAACTACCCATTTGTTTAAATGTTATCATGAAGTAATCATATCATATTCAAACAGTTCAAATTGAAATTTTAATTGACTCCAACCCTGGTGTGTGTTCAGGGTCAAAGGGGTGCAGTGGGACAGGAGGGACCTACTGGACGTCCAGGGCTCAGAGGAGAGGCTGGACTTCCTGGTCTACCCGGAGAGAGAGGACCACCTGGTCAGAAGGTAAAGACCACAATAGCACTAAAGTCAGTATTGACTTGAGGTGCTCTCACTGATTGAATGTATTCTGGCAGGAAAAAACTCAAACACTTGGGTGGTTAAGAAACAACAAGAATGGCATTTTCTATTGTTTCCTAATACTTAAATCTCTTTAACCCCTTGACCAATGATCTGTCTCTGCCCAGGGGGAGCATGGCCTGGCAGGAGAGAGGGGAGCCACAGGAATCAAAGGCATGGAGGGGGCTACAGGTGACCAGGGCAGGAAAGGAGACCCAGGACCCAAAGGACAACCAGTGAGTAGATACAGTATTACATTTGTGAGGTGAAGCAAAAGCACAAATCAGGATTCACAAAATGTTACTTTTGTTATCTTCAATAGTTGTTATTCAGTTTGTGAACATGAAGAAGGAGTGAACTTCTTTGTCAAAATGCTGCCATAGCTATATGACACAAAACCGCAACATCTGTGATTGGTCCACTAGACCATTTTTTACTTTTGTGCTTTGTGGTTGATTTCCACTGAGTGAAGACAGCCAGATGCCAGTTGCCGATTTCAAATATGTTAGGACATTGCCAGTTCATCATTAAATTATATGCACTGCAAGATATCACTAAATTTGTGATATCTCAAAACATTGCTTTGGGCACTACCTGTGTGTCTGTGAGTGAACTGAGGCGGTGTAGCTACAGTGACACTTCACTGCAGAAGCATACAGTAATTTGACCTTGAGAAGTGTAGTGACATGTTGCAGAGCTTTTGGAATGAATGGGAGAACATTGTTATGGACACGCTCATCTGGGAATGAGAGCAGTAGTCTGAGCCAGCCTCCCATTTATTGTCTGTTTCCATATTTCCCTAAGAGTTTCTCCTGTTCACAAATATTGACTGAACTGTTTGCGACCAATGGAACAACTTGTGTTTGGAATGCACAGCACTAAGTTGCATTTGAAGTAAAAGACACAATTTGGAAGTTAGTGGGCAATTTGAATGATTGACAATTACAAAAAAGTTTCTATAGCCAAATAAATTGTGGTTCTGGTTTTGAACCATTTCCATTGTTGATTTTTCACTATTTTGCAACCAAATTCATGCCTGTTTCATCAATGTCCCATCAAATCTTGTGTCTCTCAGATACAACATCTCTGAACACTTTGAATTCTGAGTTGTTGAAATCACCACAGTGTTCTTGTTGTAGATTACCAAAATCCCAAGGAATGTTTTTCTCTCTTTAAGCAAGATGTTTATATACATTCTTTAATACCCCTCTCTAAATATAGCTACAGGGGCTTAGGTAGCCAAGCTGTGGTGGGGTTCAAAATGTGCGTGACTGACACTTTTCCACCCTGAGCGGAGTAACAAATTATTTGGGCGAGACAAGGAATGGAAACATTCCGCCTGGCAAGGCCAAGTTATGTAAGATCCTTTCACTCCAGGGACCTGAAAATGAGGCGCTCCACTTTACTTACATAACACCTCAAAGAAAAGAAAAAAAAAAACCACTCAATCCCCTCTGCCTCCTCTCTCCCCTGGTCATCTCCATTAATGCTGGTGAAATAGAGAGTGGCATGTGGCCCCTGGGTCAGATCCCTTTACGCTTTTCAGGCAATGGAGTTTCTGGGCCAAAGCCACTGGCCAGAAAGTAGAGCTGCCTGGAGGATGTGGATGACTGGCTTTGCAAACATAATGTCTGCCACCCTGGACGACAGACAGAACTCAGACACAGAAGGGGCACAGACACTCAACCCCTATCTCTGTCTCTGTGTGGGTGGGTGTGTGGATGTGTGTTAGCATTACTGTAGACACAGCTTTCTCTGTGCTCCAGTTTCCCATGCCTGCCACTTCTTTTACACTGGACAAGGAAGTATATCAGAGGGCAATCATAGACCCAGTGTGTTGGGGCATTGGCCATCCAGATAAAATGGGACTCAATAATGGAATGAGTTGTTTCATAGATCACTCACACATGTCCTACTTTAGTCATATGAACTATGTTAAATGAAGATGCTGATGTGCAGTCCCAGCTCTTCTGTTGCTATGATACATGTCTTTTCTTGCAGGGGGAATCTGGAGACCTAGGGATGATTGGTTTGCAGGGGTTTCCAGGACCAAAGGTGAGAGGTTGTATAGCAAAAAAAGAGGACAGAATAGATTAGGAGGAAAAGTTTGAATAAAATCACATTAACAAGATGAGCTGAAATTAAACAAGGAATGTTGAAATGGGAGATCAGGTTAGATAAAATTAAATAAGATGAGACATGAAGGACCAAGGGAGATAAGAAAGGAAAGAAGAGAGAGAAGGAGGAGCAGAGGTGATGATTAAACATGATAAAATGTGACAGAAGGTGAGAAGAGATTATATACGCTACTTCACTAACTGGAATTGCTTAAGGAATCGCTTTGCCAGAATACATTGTATTGTCCCTGTGTCATGATACATCTTCAACTGACAAGATCTCGTTTTGTCTGGAACAGGGACCAAATGGCGACTTGGGATTGAAAGGTGTCCCTGGTCCTAAAGGCCCTATGGGTATTCTGGTAAGTATAATAGAAAGAGACAGTAGGTATACTGCTGTACTTTCTTCAAATATAGCACTGGGAATCATGCCCCACAGAGTGGAACTGATGTGAAAAAGAAAACAGGATATACCTCTGCCCAGTTGTGTAACCAAGAACTTAAAAAGGCATAAGCTGAATATCCTCTTAACTCTCAGGGAATGTAAAAGATATACCAACCTTTCAGGGTAATAACTCAACATTTTGAAGTCTTCTGGGATATATTATAACCACCCTCTCAGCAGTATAATACACACCTCTTGAACTACAATTACAGCATAGCCTGTAGTGAATAGGGTGTGCAGGATCCTTATTCACATGTGTATTCTTTAAACTCTCACAGCTGTGGTTTGTAAATTCCAGCAGAGTGTTTTATGCATGTCCTTGCTGTGTTTGTTTCAGGGATTCACTGGACCTGTAGGCCCTGAAGGAATGATGGGCCCAATGGGAAAACCCGTAGGTTTCTGTGTGTCTGTCTGTGTGTCTTTGTGATGCTCATGACTGTGTAGGGGTGTGCATGTGTGCATGTTTTGTGTATATATAATTATGTCCATGCCCCAGCTGAATTAGACTAAAGTGGGTCGTGTGAATGTGTCTTTTGTCAACTCGGCCATAACTGGGTCTCTGATAATCCCTTTTTGTGGAAGCAGAGGCAGGTAGAGGAAACTTCTTTTTAGTTCTCCTCATACTTTAACCCATGCCACCATGGCTATTCTTTGCTTTGCTATATTGGCCTTGTCTAGACTCAAATTTGAGTAGAAAACAGCAGTGATGATGCTTATTGTGGCGATGCTTATTGTTGCTGTGGGGTTAAAACAACAGCGAAATGTCAGAAAGCCAATATCAGTAAAGGAATTATCTGAACTCTAGGAATGCTTTAAGTTAGAGTTTTTTTTCTGAAGACCAAACACTCCATAAATTTATCATGTACTTAGGGTTTAGGGTTACCTGTGAGTAAAATGATATGGACTACTATATTTGAAGTTGTGTTTTTTTGTTGTTTTTTTTTTGTCTTTTTCCCCACAGGGGCTAAGGGGTCCAAAAGGAAGCAATGGCGAAATGGTGAGATCTGAATTAGTAGTTATACTCATTTCTAACAAGTCAGCCAAAACTAGAAAAGACTTCCAAGATGATTAGAATGCACAGCAGTATCAGACTTCCTAATTTCTTACAGAGGAAGCAACACCACCTCAAAGCACATCCTGGGTGTTAGAAGACTCACCATGGATGATGAACACTCTGTTTACAGACAAATGAAAGCTTGCTGGGGTTCACTGGTGGTTCTGTTTATATGATGGTCTGAAGCGACAGCAGATGGCTGTGGCTGAGTCATAGCGAAAGTAGTTGTTTCACAGCATATCCCAGAACTCTCCATGGGGTCTTACTGTACTGTGACACCTCCTCGTGTAAACGCTGGTGAGGAAATGCCTTGTCATAATGTTAGCATGGCAAGCCACAATGCCGTCACTTCATATCCCTGGTCCCACTCTGTAGTGTAAACTGTTGTACGATTCTCAGTTCTGCCCAAATCCCATGGCAACTTACACTCCATCTGCTTACCACACACATTGTGTATAAGCACACCTCAAGCGGTCTTTTTAGTCTTGCCTTTTTCCTTGACAGTTACAAATATGAAATATGCATGTATTCCCACATGAAACGCATACATGCAGACATCGATGTACACACATACAGACCACCCCCTCTACAGTAATACAGACCAGCTGCACTAGACGGCTGCTATTGGACTCCACAGTGTTATGTCCCTAAACGGCCAGAGGGGGCAGTGCAGAGCTACTTTAGATGTGCATGACAGTCAAACTCCTTACAGCATCATGGAGAAGGGTGAAGGGAGAAGCTGGCTCTGATTCTGCTTACCCTGCTTTTGTAGTTTCCCAATAGAAATCACCTGAAAGGTCTTGCAGTACTAATGGAGGATACCCTGTAGATTCATAATGACGACATATGGACATTGGCTACGACTCCAGAAACAAAATGTTCAAGTTCACAATTTCCCCACTATGGTTTTATCTACAAGCAGGGTAGCTTCTTAGCAATGAAAGGCAACTCACTCCAAGTATAACACATTTGGTCACTGTAAAATGGATTTAAGTAGCAGCTATTTTTTTTTTATAACTCAGGGGAATAAAGTGGAGTATTTTGTTTCTTGAAACATTTTAACGTTTTGATTTTGTGTGTTTTTAAATCACAGGGGCCTCAAGGGCCACAGGGGAGCCCAGGTCCCCGAGTAAGTATTGTCTCTCCATTGTCTCTCAATTTCAGCACTTAAATTTAGTGCCACACTCCAACAACTTACTACACATGTAAATGTAATGCTGTTCTGGTAACTGTAAAGCATGACTTTGCTGTGCCAGGGGAACCAAAGATTGGGTCAGTTCACTTTTATTTTAATCAGTCCCGACAGGCCTATGACGGCATATTGTAGTGTAAATTTATACTGCCAGTACTCCAGATGTTGCATGTTTCTGGCTGCATGCTCAGGTAACTGCACAGAGCTCACAGAGAGAGAATTGACTGAATAGTAGAAAGTGAACTAACCCCTCATAAAATGAGATCACTTTGTACTGTAACCTTTATGTTGTCTATGTTTATTTCATCTCCCTGCAGGGACCTCCTGGTGCTCCTGGTCCCATGGTAAGTGCTCTGAGTCACGTATTGATTAGATTCCCTGAGGAAGCAGCACAGTAGGAGAATAGAGGAACAGCTATGGGGTAGCTATTAGAACTATAGATTGTTCAAGGTCTTGAGTGTAGAGGTAATAGGGAACAGGTAGAGGACCTTCTAGTTTATTCTCTAAGTGTATCAGTGTGGATCTAGACTTATGAAATGCTGATCTTATGTAATTGTTTTTCTTTTTTTACATTTTACTGAACCATATCTCATCAACCAAGGTGTATCATTCAAATCACAGTTCAGGAATGTTGGTTTGAGTGAAGTCTTTTATCCATCCTGTTGTATGTTCTTCCTCTCATTATGGTTTGAGAGAATTGCTATGGCCTCTCTCTTCCTTCTTGAGACACAAGCTTTGTGCCAGGCCAAACGTAAACCTTTCAGAGAAGTAGGGAGAAGTGACAGATGCCATTCAGTTGACAGCAAGGCAAAGTGTGGAGATGATAGAGACAGGCCCAACTCAACGTGTTTGCAGGACAAGAGTGAAAGCGAAAAAGCTGTTTGCTTGAAGCTATAACCAAGCTTCCACATAATCTGTTGTGCTGATAAGATGTGCGAAAAGACCGGTGGTGATGTTGTTCAGTTGGGGAATTGATTAATACTGGCAACAGCTATCCCCTGGTGAGCTTTTTTTGGCATTGTTGTAGAAAGAAACTTCTTATCTCTTAAAGCTTCTGGGTAAAGGGTAGCTTACTGTTGCTTCTCACTATCTCAGTGACCCCTTTTCTGTTTGAACAGTTCTAAGAAAGAATGAAAAAAAAATCTGGATTAGACATCTTTTCCCGTTTACACATATTACCTGATAATCATAGTGTTTATGCTGAATGGAATGTGTTGGTGTTCCCCCCTGCTGCGGTCAGGACTGGAATGTGAATGTGGAGTTTATTGACCTAGGACTTATTTTACTGTTTCTCTCTGGTATTAAGATTTATTCTCAGTAACAATTAGAGCTTTCACTACAAACTTTCTACAAGCATTTTAGAACTTATTTTTTTTCTCTTACCAGTTAGCAAGCCCCTGGATGAAAAGCTTTTAGTTTAATAACGAATGGTGCAATGGACTTCTTTTGTTTTTCATTAAACTGAATTTGTTGATGTTGATTTCACAGAGGCAGATATATGCTGACTCCGAGGTCCACAGTCTGTATGACTCCAACGCTGCCCTTAGGACAGAGGTAAAGCTTAATTCACTCTCTTAATACACTCCTAATACTCTTAATAAACTTGATACACTCTCAATCAGTGAAATGGATGCAGGGATGAATGAGCAGATAGAAGATTGTTGGACGGATTTTATAGTACATAGGTTGGCAGAACAATCGGTGACTGATGAATGAATTTAATCTATTTAGGATCTTAATGTAAATTTTAAAAAATAGTGGTTTTCGACTAATTAGATTTTGAGCTGGATGTTGGTGCCATTACTGTGATTAAATTGCCCCAGTGTACTTGAAGAATTTGAGAGTTGACAGTGATCGCTTTGTGTACAAACACACTCTCATTCATTGTCTCCATTGCTGACCCACTCTTAACCAGAGTTTCCAAAACACGGAAATGACACTGCCGGACCAGAATTCGGAGATCCTGAAGACTCTGCGTTACCTGAGCAGTGTGATCGAGAGCATCAAAAAGCCTCTGGGTACACGGGAGAACCCGGCCCGTGTCTGCAAAGACCTGCTGGACTGTCATCACAAGCTCAGTGACGGTGAGAACTGGATAAATAAGGGATGGCATTTCAGGGATTTTCAAAAGATTTTTTGCTACACAACTTTCATTCTTCATGTAGATTCCTATTTGCCACTTCTCTCATTTTTTACATACATGTGTGTTCACCTGATAGCGCCCCTGAATATTATTCTGTCATGAAAAAACGCAGCAGTCACATGAATGTTCCTCTGTACCCTAAGTGGCATAATTACAATGCAGTTGGATGCAGTTATGATTTAATACACAGGGTGTATAGTAGCATTGATTGTTTGAAGGAGTGTTCTTTCTGTGCCAAATGGATAGTGACAGTGTCAGAAACCATATAAAACTGGTGGAGCACAGCCATTGGTTGTTAGCGTCTTGTACTCTGTAGCCTTCTGGATTTCATTACACCTGACTCATTAGTTTGTTTTTTACCAGATACATTCTTGTGTTTTTGTCAGAGTTGCAGGTTCAAAACCTTATCCAGAGCCGTTGGAGTTTATTTTTGGTGGGCACACATTGTATCATTTTTTAAATAACCTTGAAACACTCACATAAACCTGCTTTTATATATGTAAGATATATAGATATTTATATATGTAAGATACTTATGTTTATCTAGCTCGCTTGCCAACGACACCACTTTTAAATGTCTCCCAGTTTTTATCTTCTTTTAATACATTTGACTAGTCTTGTTAGTATGCCCTGTGTAACTTTGTAACCTCTGCTGTTAGACAGGATCTGTATGTTTAACAAAGTTTAATATTACCATCAATTGTTATGCCTCTCTTTCTCTCTCTCTCTCTTTCCTCTCTGTGAATGGGGATGGGGCTGTTAGGTCGGTTCTGGATTGATCCAAACCTGGGCTGTACTTCAGATGCCATCGAGGTCTTCTGTAATTTCACTGCAGGGGGCCAGACTTGCTTACATCCACTGGCCTCTAATAAGGTAACAAAGTGATGTAAGAAAAAACATACACATCAGACTTGGTACTTGTTTTGTGTAGAATAGGTAGTATAAACAGTGAGCATTACTTACCAGTCATTTATAGTCTTTCCTTCAGTCATTATTTCCAATATCCTTAAAGAAATGTTTCTGCAAAGATAATGACTGTACCAGTATTGCACCTGGTTTTCTTGCAGGCATCATAATTTTTAAAGTGATACCACCTTTTGGGGTGCATGTCTTCACCCTATCATGATTATGGTGACAGCTGCATTACAAAACCCTGTCTGTGCCTTCCCCTACAGATGGAGTTTGGTGTAGGGAAAGTCCAAATTAAGTTTCTCCATTTACTGAGCACTGAGGCCAGCCACAGCATCACAGTCCACTGCCTGAGTGATCCACCCTACGGCACCACAGACAGCTTCAGCCCTGCTGGCCCCATTACCAAGCAAAACACCCGGCTGCGGTTTCGTGGCTGGAACGGACGGATGTTTGAGCAAGACACACTACTTGAACCACACGTGCTACAAGACGAGTGCAAGGTAATGAGCAGAACATGGAAAATAGCAAATATTCTATTGGTCCATAATAAATAGACGTGAACATGGCTGAGGTAAGCCTAGTCTCAGTCTTAAGGCTGATTGGCAGACCTCTTGGCCTGAACGTTTTTCCGCTTATCTAAATTAATAAAGAAGGGGAATTTTATTTTCTGTGTGTAACAGACATCTGTACACTGATTAGTTAGATGGTATTGGGTATAGATTTGCAGATAGATCTACTGTATCTCTATATCTGTGTGTATTCATCCTGAAGAAACACCTTAATCATTATTTTTATGTCTGAAAAGACACAGTTTTTATTTTGCCTATTTTGGTCTTGGTCTTGAATTGTACTTGTTTTGCTCTGGTCTTAAAACAGACTTAGACTCAAAAATGGCCTTCAATACAGCCCTGAATTTAAATTAAATTAAATGAATTGCATTTTATTAGATGTATAGCTTTAAAACAGTGTTTTTAACACAGAAATTCAAATTCTCATGCTGCAAAAAAAACGTAGTCATATGTTTTAAATTTAACAACAAAAAAAATAGTCAAATACAATCAGTTCATGTAGATAATTTGAACTAGATTGGGAAACTGTAAATGAATTATTCCTCTGTGCTAATACACTGCAGTTATATCCTATATATTTGAACAACTCAAAATACATTTTGACAGAATGTCATCGACATACACAAACACATTTTTGGCCATTTATCGTCAGTTATGAAAGAGAGCTTTGAACATACTCTCATGCATATTTGAAATGGTGAATTGCACTTGAATCATACTTTCTTCCTTTTTCTCCTTCTTCCAACCCCATCCCTCTTTTCAGATCCAAGATGGCAGCTGGCATCAGTCACGTTTCCTCTTCCATACTCAGGATAGTCGTCAGCTCCCTATTGTAGACGTACAGGAACTCTCTGCATCACAGCCTCACAGTCAGCGACATATAGAAGTCGGACCGGTCTGCTTCCTCTGAGGCCAGCATCACCTTCTCTTATCATCCTTACATAAAGTGCTAAAGCAGAAGGCTGCCACACAAAATGGCTGTCTACCAAAGATGGGCTGGAACACCAAGCTGGGATGCGTCTCCGCTCTTCCTGGGAGAGAGTTGCCATGTCTTTGTGAGAGAGACGAATGCCCTGTCTGATCAGTCGTGGGCCTTAGTGGAGGAACTCGGTCTGTATGGGACATCCAGGCCAAGAACGCCAAAGGAGAACAGTGTATACCAATATTTATCAAATAAATGTGTAAAGTATTTTTTGTTTGTTTGTTTGTCTGTCTGTCAAAAAGGTGCTTTGGTTGGCTGCATCCTGGACTCTTAGTACCCCCTGAATCTCAGGGTAGGGCCTAACTACGCAGCAACCTATTCTAACCCCAAACTCATACCTCC
>OMLB01011322.1:14985-25196 GCA_900302555.1 Myripristis jacobus | reverse complement strand
TCCTCCCCCCGCCCTCCTCTCCTCCTCTATCTCCCTCCGCCTCCACCCGGCTTTGATCCGCCCCTGCAGCCACGCTGGAAAGATGACAGAGTGAGGAAAGAGAGAGTGGAAGAGGAGGGGGAGAGGAGAGAAAGAGATGACAGCTCCTCAACAAGTGTGGAGCATTGGAGGAGAGGGAGAGGGAGAGAGAGAGAGAGAGAGAGAGAGAGAGAGAGAGAGAGAGAAAAGAGCAGAGTGCTATTCTGATGATGAGGCTCTCAGCATGGGAGGAGGAGGAGACATATGCAGCATCAAGAGGCACTGGAGCTGGGTTAAGCACTGCACACACTCAGTGTCTCTCTTTTTAGACACACACACACACACACACCCTCTCACACACATTAGGTTAAACGCCTCTGTTTACCCTCAATCTGGATTGTCGACAGTCTCTCTTGCCATCTGCCCTGGTTGACAGGGATGCTGACTTGTAACACATCCAGTAATAATCAGTCACAGAAAACTAGAGGGTAGGAGATCCACATTTGGCTGCGTTAGCCTGGACAGATGTTCACACACATGAGGATACGCACACGGCGCTGCAACTCCATTCCCACGAGTTTGCATCCCACTGTATCCACACACACACAAAAAATGAGCTGCCGGGCTTTGTGCACGTAATAGCCTCCCACCTCCTGAAAGACCAAATTTTCTGCTACGTAAATGTTCACCTATATGCAAAATTCAAACTACTCTACACTCTACACTCCAAACCAGTCCCTATTTGGGTTAAAAGCACCAAATGGCAACATGGACACACAGGCTATATGAGGACTTTTATTCTGAAATGAAACAACCCCCCCCTGCCATGTGATGAAACTGATACCAACTCTTACAAAATGACTGCCAACATTAAGGTAAAATGTATTTTGTAGAAACACTGGCAGCACTTTGCTTGCAGTAGCGCCTCTAAAGCATCACAAGGCATTAGGAGCTCAAGGCGCATTAATGCATTAATCATTCAATGATAGTCATGATAATCAGAGGCTAATATAATCAACACAGTGTGCAGATATAGTGGTGCAGATACTTTATGGGGTTTTCTGATGATTTATATGATGGTAAGTTTTGTGAATTGAACATATTTAAGTTTACGTGGGTGTAATGCGTAACAACATACCTTAGGGAACGTGTTGCCTTTTCTTTTATGACAGTTGCATTATGAAAAATATTCTTGCCTTGACATTTTTGCAGAGGAAATATATTTTACATTAGTTGCTTTTTTCAATAGATACGTAGAGCGATTCACGTAGCACCTTCATATTCATGTACGTTTACAGAAAGACACAGAGAATATGGCATGAACAAAGATGAATATATGTTCTTGAACCCTGACGGGAAGCGGCTTCTGACGGATCTCAGCTGGAACATTCTCTGACATGAAGCCGGTGCAGTCATATTGTAAGATTTGACAAAATAAAAGTGTTCATCATATGACACGTTTCTTTCATGACGGAGGTGACGTGTGACGCTTCCCCAGATCAAAGTGCTGCCAAGAGACTGGTATATGTATTCATGCTAGTAATACATATATACACATGCTTTGAAATCACATGCAATATCGCAAAAAAAAAAAAGAATTTCTGCGGATTTAGCAATTTTATCTATAAATCTATTTTAAATCAATTTTAATTTGTGTTTCCATTATTTATTCATTTATTTATTTACTTATTTCCCTAATCCCTGCAAAGCACTTTGTGTTTAAAATAGTTAGCATTAGTCATTATTAGAAATGTATAGGAATTAGTGAGCTTTATCTACTTCTATCATAAAGATGGAGGTTTACTCAAAGCCCCTCTGATCCCTGTTGCATCTCATTGACATGCATCTTGTACCCAGATTGTGTCTTGCTGTAATTAACTCGATTAAATCAAGCCAAATTATATTTACATTTAATATCAACAAGCATCTCTATTAAACAGAGTGAAATCGACTTCTTTGCGCAAGATATTTCCTCTCATAATATTTGCATCTTTTAAAACTGACATGTCGTCTCGCTTGTTCCCCATCCGCCACTATCCCGGCAATTCATTTTTGACAAGTGTGTTATTGTCTGAGCTGCCTGCCGCCTGTTTGATTTGGTTTATTTCTGTTTATGCAGTGTCTGTAAGTCTGCGGATTGGTCTCTTCTGTGTGTCTTGGATCTGTTTGCACGTGGAGGTTGTTTGTTTTTGCTCTATTACAATCTGACTATCCGGGGTGGGGATTAATGCCACGTGGAAAGGGGGATCTACGTGAGCGATCAGGGCTGAATCTTGACCTCGTGGAGATTGGCGCAAAACTTTTTCAGAGCTGCCACCACTGAGGGGAGATTGATTTGTTTTCATTTTAATTTAGCGTCCCTTATTTCCTCACCTCGGGAGCCATCTGGATCTGGCGGCCTCCCTTTCCCCCCTCGCAGCACGGAGCCCCATGAAATCCAGATTGCCTGTGAGGTAAATTTTTTATCGCCATACCCTGTAAATACATAAAGAAGACAGATAAACAGCTGTGCAGACACGTACACACACACACACACACACACACAGACAAATAAATGACGAAAGAAAAACTCCCTCCTCGTTCAAGGAAAAGGAGGAAAGGACCTGTTGTCTTTTTACTTACAGTGTCTGACCGTTTGCTCCCACATTTTGTTTAAAGCTCCATCCATCCCTCTTCATCCCGTCTCATCCCAGTTCATACAGATGTTCATACAGATGTTCAAACTCCAAACCGAGCAAATGAAACCGGTCCAGGAAAAAACAAACAAACAAACGAAAAAAAAGTAGTGTACGGTGGGTATTCTGTGTGTGTGACCATGCTTCATGGCGGTTTGATGGGATCAGCGCCTGGCATTGAAAAATCAAACATGGAAACGTGGGAAAGGAGGGACTATATTTTTCGACGCAACCCCGTTAAGAGTTTTGAGTCCATGTCGGGAGGGAGAATAATTCTGCGGATAGCGTGATTTCAGTTCATCTGAGGAGTTTTAAACGGTATGTGGAGTCTCAGCTCACGTCTGGCCTTGAGTTTAAAACACCGCCCTCGTCATCCGCCTCTCTCTTCTCCACGCTCTGCCAACTGGCATAGAAGGTGCCAGATTAACACACTGGCACACATGCATTGGAGATGTTTGTGTGCACATACATCTCAGTTTGCGTGTGTGTGTGTGTGTGTGTGTGTGTGTGTGTCATGGGATAATTGCCTGGATTTACGGGTGACAGGAACAGTTTACTGTGTCATTCGGATTTTCAGGGACAAGGGTTCAGTTACCGGTGAATGTGGCTGACAAAGAACCCAGGAAGACACACACACACATGCATACATACACACACACACTCTCACACACACGCGCATGCATAAGCTGACTTGGACGCGTAGGAGTTGCATGGCTTAGTGTTTGTATGTGCCAATGATATCTGCCATTGAATGTGTGGGATGGAGGAGCGCACCTACAGATAAACACAGACAGATGCTGGATCTTGCAATGACATACAAACACACACACACACACACACGCACAACACAACAAACTGAGTTCTGATTGGCACACACACATCTACACATGCACATGCACAGGGGCCCAAAACCCGATAAACATGTATTGGAACAAAGGCGGTGCACTCAGCGTTCCTGACTGTCCCACAAATGAACTCCTGCTACTGAGATTCACACGAAACCGAGGGGAGTCTGATCAAATACTCCAATTCCCTACTGTTACCCCCTGCCTAAACACACACACACACACAAAAACACAGGCCATGGGACGCCGGTTGAATACTAATGCGGGACCTATTTACATTTCAAGCCGCACGACTGTCAGCATATCTCTGTTCAGGCAGAGAGTGGGGAATTGTCGAGAACACACAGTTCTTGCAGCGCTCTTAGTTTTATTCCAACCTTTAAACCCGCAACATCATGTTAGGATACTCTTGCATCAAGGGGTGATAATGAAACTTCATTCAGCTGGGGGGATATTGCTTCATCTTTCATTTTGTTTACAAATCCCGTGTTTACACGAGTCGCCGTCCTCAGAGAAGCTGGCAGAACTTTAGACGTGACGCGTCTCCCTTTAGATGCATATTCTTGTTTTTTCTTTTTCTTTTTCTTTTTTTTTATATATATTCCATTTTATTATTTTCTCGCTCCTCGCCGCAGACTGACCCACTAAAAGCAGTCAGAACCTGCTGCATGAATGGAGGAGCCTTTCAAAGTCTAGACCTATTCAGATGTTCTCATTAGCTGTCCTTCGCCATAAGAAAAGCTCAACTCGTGCTTTTTCTGGGGCCTCATTGACGAGGTGCAAATAAAATCAAGCTAGCGAGTAAACATCGGTGAATAGACGCTTGCTTGGCAGGCGTCAGTCGAAGCTCACAGCTGCCTGCAGGAGAGAAACGCCACTCCTCCAAAAAAAATGCAATGAACTGATCACATGATGGAGGTATGTAAAAATCTGATCATCTGCTCATGGGATAGGGCATTATTTATCAAATCATTGTGGCTGACTATTGATTAAGCAGGAAATATTACGGTAAGACTGTCATCAGACACCACTGCCAGGCTGTAGGTTTGTTTGTGTGTGTGTGTGTGTTTTTGCGCAGCACTGTTTGTACACATGCACGTGCCGCACATACATCACAAAGTTCTGAATTAAGTTAAGCCGCTCAACCTCCTCTTCATCTATCTCTCGCTCACACTCCCTGTATTTCTTGAATCTGGCTCCACTTATCCGCAGAGTCGCCCGCAGCAACTCATCTGAGAGCAGAACAGAGAAAATGAGGGAATAAACTCCGAAATGGAGGAGGATGATATGTAAGAACAATCATTGTGCCAGGAGGCATGATAAGCCTTTGAATAGGAAGTTCATTTATGGAAGTTCTGAACCCTGTTGCTTTTTTTCTCCGTCTCTCTCACAGAATCGCCGGGTTGTTTGCAGACTGTCAAACAAAGAGTTCGGCAACTGAGGGTGTCACAGCCAGGTCAAGAGACGTTTTAATCAGACTTTCACACATGCACACACACACACACACACACAGAGAGAGAGAGAGAGAGAGAGAGAGAGAGAGAGAGAGAGAGAGAGAGTTACTGAGTCAAACATTTGGCCAGCAGGCATCCACCACCAGTGGCTGACTAGAATTAGCAATGTGCTTTGCACTGGCAAGCAGTAATCCAATTATCCTGCTGGCCAACTGCAGTCCTGCATTGCCCTCTCCAGGTGGCTCAGTGAAGTGAAGAGTGATAAATTAAAAAAAAAAAAAAAAAAAAAAGGAAAAAAAGGCTTGTTTTAGTGAGCATTTGAGTGAGTCTTATTCTCATCAGCCCACTCGTATTTGCAGGAAAAAAGCTGCTTATTTCAGCAGATTGGTGTGTGGCTCAGTGGTTAGCAATGTCACCTCACAGCATGAAACATTTTTGATTTAAATCTCAGGCCTGATCCTCTCTGTGTGCAGTTTGCATCTGTGGTCCAATGACATGCAGGTCAGGCGCATATGGGATTAATCTGGCAGGTGCAATATATGTAATATACTGATATGGTATGGTGTTAATGTAGTGATATAGTATGGTGTAAACACAAATATGATTTGGTAAAGACCTCTTAGACTTTGTGATTAAAGGGTTATATAAACAGACTTGGCTTGGCGTCAGGGCTGGGTATTGGCAAAGACCTCATGACAAAACATGCATCATGACACCTGGGTCACAGTTTATTTGCAAAAATATATTATTAGCAAAGATAAATGTCAAAAAAAACAAACAAAACAAAAACAATCCATGAATCCAAATCCAAAATTGTGTTGCTAAAGCCACATTGCTTATGTATCAGCCTACCAGTGATTTTTTTTGATTGGTATGACATTGAAAAAATATGGTTTAAAGTAATGAATACAAATGGAGATATCTGTTTTTGTATGATGATACACTGAAAAACGCTTCAGAACTGATTGAGAACCTGCCGCATGACCTCTGGATAGAGTAATAAAATATACAACAAATGATGAAATTATGAAATGGTAATATTGTGATATTCAAAAACACAGATTTTTTGCACAGCTGCACTTTGTTATGTGATAATCTAGTTAAATAGTAATAACTGTGGCAACGTTGTGATGCTTTAACTTGTGCAGAAAAATGTCATATATCAGAATACAGTACTACCCATATTATAGTCATGGCCTTTGCCCTTTGCAAATGCACTCAGCTCAAATATGTGCTTTCCATTGGACGGGAAAATTTAATACCAATATGTACTTTCCTCATACTTTTTATTACACACGTCGTGCATTGTTTTTGTGAGTCTGTGGTTTTGAAAACTATCGTACAGGTGTGTCATTCCAAACCAGGCGTACTGAAAATGACACACCCATTTAAAGCAGCAACAACTTTAGATGCTGTTTGAACTCGGCCAGTGACAAATGATTAATGAGATATTAATTAATGATGCTGCAAGGATTCATGTTTTCAGATGTCATATTGCATCTACGTCAAAGTCAAATTTACTGAAATAGCTCATTTTTTATTGGCTTATAACCAAGGATCAGGGTGTTAAGGATCAAATGGCTTTGTTGTCATAGGCACAGAGCAACAGGTTGCACTGTATTCAGTGTATTCAGTGTATGCAATGAAGCTCTTACTTTGTTGTCCTCTCTGATCACCATATTTAAAGAAATATAAAAGAAAACGAAGGGGCAAAAGAAGAGCCAATACCTGTTGATGATTACTAATTCACTTTTTTTTTTTTTTTAAGAAGAAAGAGTTTAAACAATGAGACCAAAGAAACTCATCATACTTTGACATATCAAAACTGTTGTGCCACAGATTACACAAATATCCACTGAGACTTTGTGATTGCCTGAACACAAAAATATAACAGCTCATGCTCCTAATACTTCCTTTAAGCTCCTAATACCTCCAACTCCTGTCTTAAAACGCGCTGAATGTGCAGACGCATTTTCTCGTTGGGACAGTCTGAATAGGTGTGATTTTCCCCCTGAAGTCATTTATTATCACAGAGGAACAGCAGCTGTCTACCGCCTGTCATTTCTATGCTCCATAATCTCACTTGGTAAGCATTCAGTTATCAGTGGGCACTGCAGTCCGACGTGTGAACCACAAGGTGGCAGTGCAACACAGGTGGAGAGCCCCCTGAAATGAGGCTGGTGGAGTGTATGGTGTGGTGCACTGCCAACTGATCCTTTATTTCTGGCAGCAACTCAGCCTTTTATCACATAAAGCAGTAAAAGAGGGTTAAGCTAATTCTTTACAACCTCAGCAGCTGCTGGTATTTTAGCGAATATAATGACCACCCGACCATTAATTTAATCAATAAACTGCACATCATCTGGGTTTTTAACGAGAGGACGACACTGTTCTCTATCTGCTGGACAGAAATCGAGCAGAAACTGTGTGTTAGTCATCAGAACCCAGCGGTGTGACAGCAACATGCCAGCCCGGTTCAAGGACTTTTGCATAGTTGCACGCTCAACAACAACAACACAGCTTGGACCGAGGAACGATCCAGAGGCAGCCGTGAAGCCATGACGAGAGAGAGGAGATACTCACTTCCCTGGTTGCCATGGCAACATACCTGCTCCTCACTCCAGCATCGTCCCTGAACACAGAGACAGAAGTCTGTCTGATGTGCAAGAAGCAAGAGGGAGACCGACAGACAGAAAGAAAGAGAGGGAGAGACAAGGCATGCATTTTTAACAGTTCCTCAGCGCATAATACACAACTCTCAAAATACTGAGCAATATCTGGTATTCTCACCAGGATCCAGAAGCCCGTTCCCCAAATCCCAACTTGATATGATTTCTAGCAGTTCATTGTTTTCATTGACACTTAGCACAAGTGTGCACACATATGCGCGCACATACATCCTCCCATCACAATGGGAGTAACTCACATTCCAAACAAGCCCTTAACACAGCCTACAATTTGACAGAGCCCACTCGAACTCACCACACATGTGGGTGGACTTGAAATTCAATGAGCCTCAAAAACAAAGGTTACTTCCACCCAGAGCCTCAAAAAATGAACGGGAATTCTCAGCAAACGCTAGCTGTTGTAATATCACTGCAGCTCTCTAATGATATTTATGCCGCCTGAAAATGTAGCAGGAATGTTTTGTTATTACCATCTTAAATTATGACATTATTGTTTTAAATTTAATAGTAGTTTGATGAGGTTTAAATCTTGATTGGATTGGATCTTGATTGAAAACAAAACAAAACACACACACACACACACAAACTTACAATCTGAACAATGAACAAACTTTACCTTCAGGAGCACAATGAGTGCAGTTCATACTGTCTACCCATGAAACTGCCTATGAAAATCGATAAGATACAAGTGGCTGAGGGAATGGACGGACGCCGTACATCTATTGAATCTTGCAGACAGTTTACAGACAGTTATCAACTGGACAAAACTGAGATTTAAACACATGACATTAATTTAAATGCATTGGGATTACCATGGCACTCTGGGAACACAGTTTCTCACAGCCATGCCCTGCAGGCTACCGCACACCATCGTTGTGAATGCAGGCTATATGCAGATTTGCTCTCAGGTGTGTTGCAAGTGTGATGAAATTTAGTTTCCAGTGGCAGAAAGTGCCGGAAACGTGAGGAGTCCATGCCTGTGCCCTGACGGCCCACGGCACAGTAACACACACTTTGCCCGCTACCTGCATCTCACGCTGCAGCTTCAATCTGCCAGGTGAGCCAGAGGAGGCTAGACTCAGTATAATTTCCAGACTCCACTGAAACACCACAGTCAGCCTGTTCACTGTAACACATTCCGTCATTACATATACATGATGTTTGTGCATGCACTGGCCCATGTTTGCAATGTTGCTTTGTGGTCTTTTGGGACCCAGACTGAATGTATGCATCACAACCTGAGGGCCTCTTTTTGTTTTCTTAACAGTGCGCAGTCAACCGAGCATGCTACGGGGGGCAGGGTAACTAGGCTAAAACGGGCTGTGACGAGCGGCGAAGTCCGCCAGTGAGCGCCTGAGTCATCGTTCAAACCAGCCAATGGGAGCGGCCGGGCGACTCTCCTCTCCTCTCAGAGCCAACCGGAGGCGGAGCTTGCGGCCGAGGCCCCACCCCTCCAGGCCACGGGGTTTGGTTGCACACAGGCTGCAGTTTCAGTTTGTTTTATTCACCATTTTGAGTAGCTGAAGGTAAAAAATTAACAAAAATTGCGTTTGGAGGATAAGTCGCTCCGGTAATTTTATTTTTTCGCGCTAGCTCGGGCGGTGGAGTTGTGCGCCGACCTCGCCCCCCCCCCCTCGGAGTTTTGCAGAGCGGGAATATTTAGTTTTTTTTATTTTTTTCCTGGGGCTTTCTTCTTCTCCCCCCCTTTTTTCTTATATCCTTAACCTCTACAGTATTCCTGCAAAATGTCAAGACCAGTGAGGTAGGTTTTTTCCCTCAATCGCCCTCCGCTCTGCATAATAACGACGCGGTGCAGGGCAGGCATCGCAGACTACACGCACGTCTCTTCCATGTCGAGCTTATGACCAGGGAATAGTGTTGTTTCATGAAAGATTTATGCAAATTTCTGGGTGCGTGTGTGCCTCTATGTGTGTGTATATCCTTGTGTGTGTGTGTGTGTGCCTTGTCCGTGCACCAGCATTTTCTAACATGGATCCCAGCAGCAGTGTGTGGAGTGTGGACTGTTCGCCATGTCTTGCACACACACACACACACACTCACACACACACACACACACACACACACAGTGAGAGAGGGGAGAGAGAGAGAGAGCCATTGCCCGCCGTCCTGGTGTGTCTAACGTGTATCATGCTGGAGAAAACCCGATCCATGATGTGCATTGTTGACTGCTATGTAGGCCAGGCGGAAAATTAGGCAGTGTGATTTAACTGGTTTACATTACACGGCTCGGATATGCCACGGCCCTTATATTATTATTAGTATTTCCCCCCTTTCTCTGCGTGAGAATATGGCTACCCATTCATCCAAGGGAGGCTCTGAAATGCTGTTATAAAAAAAAAAAGGCAGGAGAGGAGGAGGTGGTGGTGGTGGTGGTGGCGGCCTCTGGATTTGATCTTGTTACCGCGCAGACTGGCGTGCCCATGTCGTACCCACCTTTTCTCTTTTTTTTTATTTTAATTTTATTATCACATTTACGCACAGAAATGCGTCGCGTTCGGACTCGGAGGCGGC
>OMLB01011303.1:5883-17471 GCA_900302555.1 Myripristis jacobus | reverse complement strand
GCTCAGCATGCATGCCTCTCCAAACTCCCCACCTCCCACTCCACCTCTTTTTCAACATAGATATATATTTAAATCATGTTGGACAGTTGGAGTTTAAGCCTTAATGACAAGAACAAGGCTTTGCAATCTGACCTTGGCATTTTGCATAAGGAGACGTATGAATCTCCTGAGGATGAAGGACTCTGTCGGAGAAGGAAAACACTTTCCTTCAATGATTCATTGATGCAGCGCTCGCATGTCACAGCACAGTCCTTTCCTTATGTCTCTATACATACCACGCCTTGATGCCACACTGACAACAGCGTTTTTCTATTGAATCTGAAAGTAGAGTGATATTTTATGACTTTATTACTGGAATTTCAAATTTCTCCTTGAAATGTATTTATTTCAAGGTTGAGACACTATTTCAAGTCACAGAAACAGACCATTTATGCCAATTAAATACTTACATTGGCCAGCAGCTTCTTAGAGGAAATAACACTACACTTTCTGGGGCATTTCTGGGGACATTTTTTTGTCTGGTGGTGTTTTTTTTTCATTACTGAGTAAAACTGGCCAAATGTAGATGACATGACATTATGTGGAGATCTTTATTGTGCAACAATGCATTTTGAAAGGGGAAAAAATGTCAGCTATGTAAAATATCAACAGGAAATGTCAGGATTTGGTGTCAGACACCAAAAATAAGGGCTTCTTTCTAGAGCTGCCAATTTGCGCTGACATTCAGCAATCGTCCAGGGAGAAATTTTAAGGGTTTTGAAGATAAACAGAGGCGGACGAGACCAACATTACATAATAGTATGCATTTTAATACCCATCCTTGCATTGATTAAACCCCTGAAAACTCATCTCGATTCATTAATTACATATAAAGATTTTTTTCCCATGAAAAAAAAATCCCTTCAGATCTTAAAATGGCTTAGATGTATCTCTACACCTTTGTTATCATTTAGTATGTGCAGGCTGTATGTCTATGAATATGAAAATAATCCCCACCTCTATTCAAATCTCCACCAACCACCCACACGCACACTCTGCTGCTCACTTTTGACTCTGTTCATCAAACCTTGACTGCATTATTAATAACCTAATAACATGAGTGCTAATGTTAGATAAACCCTGGTTCCGATTGCCAGCCCTTACAAGTTAGCCTTGTTAAGATAAATACCCAGATGCACAGTTAGGAAGAAACACCATGGATGTTTTCTTGAGAAAGGCATCTATTGTACTTGGTCAGCTACTGCTGAGTTAGCTAACAATGTAACATTACTTTTATCAAATAATAATGTTGGAAATACCATGAAATATGCAAATAGATAGTGAGATACCGAGGTTATGTCACAGGTATCAATCTGGATTTCTGTGAGTGTGACTGGGAAGCAGTATTTTGATCACCGTAAGGGAAAAATGCTCTATGATAAGCTAAACAATTTAAATGCATCCCTACAGTAGATGATTTTCTAGCAAAACACATTAAAAAGTAACCAGAGTGGGTCTTTCATTTACATTTAAGGGTGGAAAAAAGACAGAAGGAGATGTAGGAAACCAAAAACTAGTAGAAAACAAGTAGAGACAGGTTGAGGGAAAGTGAGTACTCCAAAAAACGAAATTTCATTTCATCACCAAACTCAATAAACATCACAAACCAATGATATCTAAGTGTCCAAGAGTATATTCTTCCTCTAAATCAACACAAGGCAGGTTTGATTACAGGTTTTATGGACTAACACCCCTGGAACTGGTTGAGTTACATCATTCCCTCACCTCCATCATATCAGTGATGGACAATATTGACTGGCCAATATCCAATTTGTACAGGAAAGCCAATATTGTCACAATTTATTGGGGAACTGATATATCGATACCATATGCTTACACAGTCCCTGCTTTGCCACACATGTCTCTATTTGTGACTTCCTCTGTCACACACACACACACGCTGTACTCTCATTCACAGCAATTATAAGCACACTTTCACTCACACGCACACACCCTAACAATCTATCCATTGTACATACGGCATAGGGGGGCCCTTATGGCCCTGAACCTAAAGCTAATTCTCTCAGTGCCAAATCCTGAATGAGTCTGCCATTGCATTCGTATCAGAGAACACACACAATATACCTCTGTTACATTTAGATAGAGCAAATCCCTTTTCAGGGTACAGTAAACAGCTTTTATCAATATGAGAATAGGACTGTGTTAAGCACACAGGGGCTAATCCCTAAACATTATTTGATATTACAATCCCTGCACGGTAAGCACAAAGATGTGGTTGTATTTGAGCGTGTGTGTGTGTGTGTGTGTGTGTATAGGAGAGAGTGTGTGCGCATGCATGTGTATGTGTGTGCATTTTCATGTTTCAATAGTCTAAGAAAAAATAATAATAAAAGAAAGAATAAAAGGTTTTTCTTTTTGGTTTTTTTTTCTTTCAAAAATGGAAGTTTATTTAAGGCTTAGAAGTTTGTTTGAGGCTTAGGAAAGTAGTGAAATAAAACATGGAAAATTTATGAGCAACTTATCTATGATGAAATGTATGCAGGCACACAGACTTTATGTACTCTGATTAAAATTTAACAGATATTACTTCGAGTGTGTATTTAATAATACATTTGTATAATACTCAATGTCAGTGTACCTTATTCTTTTATAAACTCAGAGTAAATAGCACAAGAGCTAGGCTCATCAGATCCTATGCATCAGTAAGTACAATCGACTATCAGCTCACAAAGCTCCCCAGAGCAGAAATACTAGTTAAGAGGAACAGGCCAGTAAGGTATTTCAAAAAGCTGGATTACTCAGCCAAGAACATCTAAAAATGATCATGAAATAAAGTACCTTCTCAAGTGATCATCATAATGAGAGAAAATCTTTTAGCACGGCTGCAAGACACCTACATTTACATTTGAGGCTCTTACTCGGATAATTTATTACGACTGCAAGAGTGGGATGACCCTCAGTTTCTAACACCAACCACAACCACTAGTAGCATTATACAAGGATTAGTGAAGCTTTGAGGATCAAGGATCAAATAGTACTTTATAAAGTACTTCCTAATACTACTAGTGTATGTCGAGCGTTATATAAAAATTAGTGTCTTCCTCAAGGTTTCATCTCAATCGGTCACGCTAGAACACTCCAAAGTGAGGCACTCGGGCGACATCCTTGCCAGGTGCCTGAACTGCCTCACCTGCTTCCTCTCAGTGTGGAGGAGCAGTGACTGGAAACCAAGGTCGTCTCGAATCACTGAACTTCTCAGCTTATCACGCAGAATGAGTCCAGCCAAGCTGCACAGAATCATCTGGTCCACTTGTATCATCTTGGGTCTTTCAGTCACTTCCCAAAGATTGTGCCCACAGGTAAGGGCCGGAACGATCATCCACCAGAAAATCGAGAGCTTTGCTTTGGCCCTCAACTCTCTCTTCACCATCACGGTTCAATATAATGCCTGTGTTACTGTGGCTGTACTGTGGCCAAATGTGGTTTCCTGCTCTTTTTGAAAATTACATTTGTGGATGTTAAGTGATACGGGGTTGTGGATGTTAGTAAGACTAGCAATACAACTAATACTGATTCACTAATCTGTGCAGTTAATATGTGTGGACTACAAGCAAAAAATAGTAACGGAAAACACAAATCGTAGCCAGTGAACTAAAAGCTTCAGAATGCATATTTAAATACCTGGTTTTACATACTGCTCATATTTGAACGTCTCATTGTTCCCACCCATGTTTAAACCAAATCTGCCACAGCGGTGTCCAGTCGCTCTTTGCTACTCTCCAGTCAAGTACAGCAAAGACACCGACTGGACTCAAGCCTACTGCAGCTCCTGCACCCAGTCAGCACCCCCTGAATAAGCAGTGTGGGACCACGGCTTATTGAGGGGGTGCTGACCCCCTGCATGATGAAGGGTCAGGGTCAGCTTCGAAGCCCATTGGGCAAAGTGCAAGGTGGGAGCAGATTTCAGCAATGTACACCTTGGCAATAGAAACAACATTCTGTGCTGCACTGATTATTATTTGAATATTTTCCTCATGGAAAAGAACTCCTGTTGCTTTTACTTTGGTGAATCCTAAATGGTGACCTCATGCTGCAGTGGGTGTAAATATAAATTTCAACCAAGAAAACCTTAAAAAATGTTGGATCAAGCTCTCTTATCCACCTCAGATAAAAGTCTTTAAATGATATTGTTAACTTTTACTTACAATGTCCAGTGTTAATATTAGCATCTAACTCTACTCTTCCACAACTGATGCAAAGTTGGAATTTACGTTGTATTTACTTTGAGTATTTACATTGAATAGGTTGCAAGTTGCTGTCTTTACTTTATTTGGTATCTAAAGTATGCTCAGCCGTTGGCTCATTAAAATTCATATTTAAATTAAATTAATTTGATGGACTGCATGCTTCTCAAGTGTATATGTGTACATTTTTGTTCTCAAATGAAGTGCAAGTACACGTATATGGATAGTAAGCACACGTGTATGGACTGTGTCTTCTTCATTAGTGTCAGTTACCTCTGTCTCAGCGTTGCACTTGCGTTGCATGGGAGAATATCCATGCCGCCCTGCCCTTCCCTCTGTGTGTATTCGTGTTTGTTCTGCAAACTAGCTCCTTCAACACAGCGGCAGCCTGGTCCACATCCTCCCTCCCCTCCTCCTCCTTCACATCCTCCTATCCTCGCTCACCCTCCCGCTCTCTCCCTCATGCCTTCATTGTATCACTCCACCCCTTCCTCGCCCCATATCTCTCATTCTTTTGCTCCTCGCTCCTTCTTTCCCTCCTTCATGCTTCCTTTGCTCTCTCCCTCTGTGTCCTGCTGTCTACCGGTGAGTGTGTCTGCATGTGTGTACTGCTTGCACTTTGGTGCGTGTCAGGGTATGCGCATGTGGTTTTGTGTGCACCCATGCCTGAATGTGTTGTGCTTGTAGGTGTGTGTTTATGCTCCTGTGCATGCATATACTGTACATAGATAGCCGTGTGTGCCCTTTCCCATGTGTCCCATGTGTGTGCTGTCCTGTGTCTGTTTGCATTTCTATTTGTGTGTACGTGTGTGTGTGTGTGTGTGTGTGTGTGTGCGTGTGTCTGTGCACACAACAAGCGACTGCTTCCCCTGCACTCATTTGTATTCTGCTCATCGTGGGCCAGGTAGGTAATGACAAGCAGCAAAGGCCAGGATGTCACCGCTCCACTCAGTTGCTAGCTGCCTGCTGACGTCAAATGCTCAGACACACACACACACACACACACACATCTACACACACATCTACATGCACGACTGCACACACACAAACACAGGCTAGCAAATGAACAAACACGCACATCTTTGCACACACAAAAACATGCAGGTGTGTGTAGATATGCGCGCACACACTGATGCAAGCTTGTACACAATCATCTAGACAATTTTTGCCCCCTTCCTACAACTTCCCATCCGCTTCTCCCTCCGTCTCTCTCTCTTGCACTCTATCTCTGTCTCTCTCCAGATGAGACCTTCATCCTAATGATGTCGTGTTCCATGTTTGATCATTCTCAGGCTCCAGCTACATACGGCTGAAGGCAATAGCCCTGGAGCCATTCAAATACATATATGGCATATCCGCATCTCTCTCTCCTCTCTCTTTTTCTCTTTTGTTGTTTTGGCCTCCGCGTCTCTCTCTCATTACTCTGTCTCTCTCATTCGCCCTCTCTTTCTACTTTTTCTCACTCTCAATCACCCCCTCTCTGTCCTACCTCAGATCACAGTGTTCTTTCGCTCTTTTTCTCCCCTGTCGCCCAATTTACTACACTGCAGATCACTCCATATTTTGGTGCCTCTTCTTCTTCTTCTCCGTCTACCGTCTCTCTCTCCCCCACACTAATCTATCTCCTGAGTTTTTTTTTTCATCTCTGTCTCCCAAGATCTCTCATGAACCATTTTGCTCTACATTCAGTTGCAGTTCTTCAATGAACTTTACTTGTCTTATTTATGTGATCTATGAATTAACATCTTAGATGACATTTTCCCCCCTCACATGGTAAAAGGTGTTCATCAACCAAAGAGACGTTTTTTTTTCATGCCCACTAGTAAGAGCTGCATAATGCTGAAAAAAAAAACCAAACAACCTCATTTCGATTTCCTTTGCAGCAGAAAGTAATTGCAAAATGAATTCCAATATATCTTGGCATAAGACTTTTCTATCAAGACATTTCTGTGTAAAAAGCACCTGAGAGCTTGATTTTTTCCCCACTTCTTTTTTTTCCTGGTGATTTAACGCCACAATTTTCATCAAACTAATCTAAATGTTTTAAAGCTAAATTCCTCCTTATGGTTCTCAATGGATTATGTTTTATCACCTGTAAGAATTTAGCATAGCATTTGCATAATGAATTTGGTGAGTTCAAAATTGGCAGGCAGCTACACCCAATACTTTCTGTTCTGTTAGAGGAAGCGTCTTGCAAAACTCCATTTTAAAATCTGGCAATTTAATGATAGCTTATTTAAAAGGAGTAGAGCCTCACTTATGATCCTTTCATTTCACTCGAAGCCACAGGAAAATTCTGCATAAACAACTCAGTCTGCAATTGTATTTAAACAAAAACTTAGCTTTGTAGCCCCAGTACATGCTGTTCTGTCTATGCTATGCCAAGCTCCATGCAAAAATATTGCCTTGCCAACTGGCAAAGGTACATAACAATTCATTCTTTTGTGAATGATTATTGACTTAAATACATCTCATCAACCAAAAGATACTTAATTTAAAATGAACAACAAGCAAACCAAAACAGTACACTCTACTTAAACCATCTGTAAAAGTTCCTATTTTATTAAAGTTAAGTCATGCTCAATGAACTGTATGCCACTTTTCCAGCTGTTTTCATGAATACATACAAATGTTTAATTATGTGTATAATTTGCTGATAAATAAGGCAACCTTTGAGCAGGGTAAGCGTGGAGTCTGGCAAGATGTTTGCTCTGAGAGAATAAAAATACCAGTGTAGCAGCCAGCCAGGCTTTAAGTAATGTGATGAATGTCTTATCATGAATGTTTAAAGTTGATAAAACGTACCGCACCGGAAGCCATAAGAAACTTCACAAAACTGAGCTTTCCATTGTAGGAACTGTGTTTTTTTTTTTTTTTTGCCAGAAACAAAGGGGGGAAAGACACCTTAAGATTTTGTATCCACCTCGTGTTTTTCTTTGGCAGAAAAGCGCTGGCGGGCGCTGAGATGAAGTGCTCCTCAGTTCTGTGCAGTGAGAGAAAAAGGTTCTGTATCTATGACAACAACACTGAAATATCAACATCACCACTCTTATGTCCAGCAGATCTGCTCCCACAAATGGGCTTTTTTTCTTTGTTATGATAGCGTCTGTCGGACATATCTTACAGCTCAGGATGAGCCAACATGACTAGTTATGAAGTTACACAGTTAACAATGTCACTTTGGAACAAGTTGGTCCCAGGGTGATGAAATGATTGGTTGCCTAAAAAGGAGCGACAGTGACGACACCAGCGCCTTCCTGAAAAGACTTTCAACTAGAAGCACTCAGAGTGGCTGCAAAAAAAAGTTGGAATGCTCTGAAAAAGACGCCTGCATTCTGCCACATATGCTCACTCCTCATTGGGAATAACTGAAAGACAGACGCTGGCGCTCACAAAGAAACGCTCTATAGGGCTTTTAGAGCTTGTGCTCTGGAAGTCTTGTCTGATTGGCCACATGAGCAAGGTCACGAAGGCTGCTCTTACACCATATCCTCCACAACAACTGTGGAAAGAGATTATTGAGCCTGAAGTTGTAAAAATATATTCAAGTGTCATGTGAACTATCTGGGAAGTTTTTGAAGGCTATAACGTCATGTTATAGTTCTTCAAGGTCGTCTAAAACAGATAAAACAAAAAATCTGGTAAAATGGTAAAAACTGGTAAAATGCTGAAATTTCTTACATGTTTTATATTGCTCAAAAACACCCTGATGCGTACCAAATGTGTACAGGACCTTGAAAACATGATCATGTTAATCTTGTTAACCCACCCGTCCCCATTAAATTGAATGAATATGTATGAATGTGATATGTTAGTCATGTATTTAGAGACATTAAACACTGAATAGAGTCAAATTGTCCCCAAAGATAATACGTGGGCTTGTACAACTTTTGTACAACTTTTTCCATGAATTCAGATTCAAAAAACAATTGTCCAAACATTTCTGTGTATAAATTACAGCATGCAATTCTTGTTGTTTTGCTACAATAATATATTCATACATTTCTGCTTCTCTCCCTCTGCCCTGTACCGAGAGATTTTGCCTGCAGTCCAGCATTTCCCTTACTGTGCAGTGACAGGACTGGTATGCAGCTCACAGGTCAAGAGTTTATCAGCTGTTTCTGTGGTCTGAAGCAGTTTAGGTATACAAGTGCATCCCTCTTGACAGGACACCAGTCCATCACAGGGGTTTACCCCAATCCATGTTTTTAGCGCTGAGTGCCAAGCAGAGAGGCTTAGTCTTTAGACAGACTCTGCCAGGGATCAAACCCCAAACCTCACAGCTTGAAGGACGACACATACCTAGGTCACTGATGTGGTCTGGTGTGAAGAGAGCAGCCAAGTGCTTTCCTTGGGGAAGTGCCCAATCCTCTTAAGCTCTACCTCTGGATACATATGAAGAGTCCTATTCCAAAAGTTCAGTAACTGATAACTTTACTTAAGCATTGTATGGATATTCATCATTAGTTATTATTCAATATACATTGGTTTTATGTGCATTAACTGTTCACACCAGTTACAAACTCATAAATCTACAAGTTGTCCTTCCACAACAGCCTCTGCTGTTTTGTAACTACCATTATCTAGTATTTATGGATTACAAAAAGTGACATTAATACACACCAACTGACAGACCGATGATTCCCCTCCAGACACATGATTCATCAGGGGCATAGATTACTGTATTAGAGGTTTTGTGAAGAATGCAAACCTTCACAAAAAGAACAAATAAGGAGTTAAATTGACCTCTGCTGATGCAAACTAGAGCTTACAGAATAATTATTTATCCCTGCAGTGTTTGATGGAGTCTTGCAAATAACTGCATTTCACATTTCACAGAGGCCTAAATGTGGAGTAGTTTTGAGGAAACTCTGATAAGAAGAAAAGGTCATGTAATTACTGTGACAACCTTTAAACTTTTCTTGTTAAGTTTCTTTCGACTTTGAACGTCTTCGCAGTGCAACAAAACTCAGAGCTTCAGCCTAAAAATGAAATAAATATGTCAAATGTCTTAGATCTTTTAAGACCTGTGGTAACCAGAAAACAACAGAGATAGCAACACAACGCAAAGACAGCTTAACACCTGCGGATGGCAGCTGTTGTCCTTTTTTTTCTTTTAAATTCCGGCACTGTAATTGCTTCATCAGGACCGACTGGTTGATGAGAACAAACAAAGCCTGAGGATGTAACAAGCAAATAATACAAAATGTGTTACTCCTTTAATGCAATATTTTAACACCGGTGTAAGCTATTGCTGGATGAAATTTCATTTAGATTCTAACACTTAGAAAACAAGAACATCATAACCGCATTTTGTACAGTTTTTATCTTCTTTTTTTCATTTGAAACAGAACTGCAGAATCTGGCTCATTGAGTTTCATATCAAAGCAGTTTGCCTCTTTGCACGGCTGGGAATGAGATTATTTTGCAATCGCAGATCAGACTGGTCTCAAAGCCTTTAGGCTAATAGAATAGGAAACAACACTGATAGTCACCGATTATGAATGATGCAGTAATGCCGTACTTGTCACAGATTTTGTTGGACTCTGATTTGCTAGTGATTTGCAATTATGGCGTGACATGGAGCGTGCTTTATTCTGATTTATAAACACAGGAAAACAGGGATAAGTCTGTGTTTTGTTAGTGGAAAAATAAAGAGGATAATGACTGTGGAGGGTGATTTTCCTTTAAATAGTGCAATATAAAACACATAAAAACATGGGACATAAGCGTCTACTCATCCATGCATCTACCAACTGACCATCTTTACTGTCATCTACATCCATCAACCCATCAGCTCTTACCTTTTCTGCTGATTGTGCTGTACCAAAGAAGATGGGTATGAAGGCCAGCCATACAATGCAGGTGGTGTACATGGTGAACCCAATGGGCTTGGCCTCGTTAAAATTTTCTGGCACCCCACGGGTCTTTATAGCGTAAACAGTACATGTCACCATCAACAAGATACTATAACCCAACGAACAGATAATCTGAAGATCCGTGATGTCACATTTCAACACCCCTCGGGCCAGATTTGGGTTGATGGTCTTCTGCTCATCATAGTCTATGATCGTGTTGGGCGGGTCCACCCCGAACCAAACAAACACCCCCAGGAGCTGGACTGAGATGAGGCTCGAGGTGATTGCTAGCTGTGAGGTGGGGCTGATCAGCCTGGGCGCCGTCACCGACTTCTTGCCCTGCTCAAAGATGCGATAGATTCGATTGGTTTTGGTGAGAAGAGCGGCGTAGCTGATACACATCCCAAGACCAAGGAAAATCCTTCTGAACGAGCACACGCCAACATCCGGCTTGGCAATCATCAGGAACGTGATGATGTAACACAGAAAGATCCCTGTGAGAAGGACGTAACTCAGCTCTCTCCCGGACGCTCTGACAATCGGCGTGTCATTGTACCGTATGAACGTGGCCATGACGAAAATTGTAGCGATGATCCCGAGCATGGCCAGGAAAACGGGGATCACGGCCCACGGTGAGTGCCACTCCAGTTTTATGATGGGTATGGGCTGGCAAGCTGTGCGGTTGGTGTTGGGTCTCATGTTGTAGGCGCAGAGCTTGCAGGTAAACTCATCAAACTGGTACTGGTAGCCGTCGCAGGGCTCGCAGTGCCAGCAACAGGGCATGCCTTTCACCACCTTTTTCCTCTCGCCGGTTTTACAGGGCAGGCTGCACACAGAGCTGGGAATCTCCTGCTCTCCTCTAGGCCACTGCATGTCCTCGATCTGCAGAGACAGCATGGGACACATGGAATGATTAGATTCAATAGCTCAATGGTAAATGACAAATGTAGGGATATGAGCTGGTGATTAACATAAGGCAACATACAGACAAAGGTAGGCCTAACAAATATCAACAGTGTTCTTAGCTGTGTTATGTTCTTTCAAGGCGTTTACAAGAATAACCCCTAATTCAAGTATAATTCCTATCTGACAGAACTTCATCAGGTATTCCATGTCTTTATTCCAGAAAGATTAGTTCAAAAAGCTGGCATCCTCGCTGAGTCATAAAAAACCTGATTTTAAATGACTTTCCACTGCATTAAATTAATGTTTTTATTGTGTGTAAATGTAAAAATAATAGGCTGTCAAGGGTATAAAAATTGTAGGCTGTATTTCAGGGCCTCTGCTTGGCATTTTGGAATATATTACAGCTCCTCACCACTTCACCAAGGTGAAGGTAAAGAGAATACATTATGGAGCACCATCTTATTAATGTCGACTATTTTTGAAATCTCATTTTTTTAACTTCAAAATGAAAAACAGTTATGGGTTAGAGTAGGTGAAGGTGGAAAGAACAAATTACTTCACATGTATTTTTTTTTTTTTA
>OMLB01011291.1:1502-18008 GCA_900302555.1 Myripristis jacobus | reverse complement strand
GCTCCCAAGCCTGCATCTGTGGCTCCCACTAAGCCTAGTTCTGCTGCCTCACCCAAGACTGATAAACCTGTTTCCAAGACAACCAGGTGAGTGTGACGTGTGTCGAATTCACAGCCCCACCTGTGGGGAGAGAAAATGTCTGGTGTGCATTTGTACTATATGTATGCATGTATGTGTGTGCACATGCTTGTGTGTCTGAAAGAGATTGTCTGGGTGTCTGTAGATAGCAGCAGCGGTTTTCCATAATTGGTCCTCTTCTCAGACATCCTCCAGGCACAAATGTTCCAAGCGGGATTCTTTCATTAAAACCATTCCTTCGATTTGCTAGCAACACTGCACATTTGCACCAGAACCAACAGTAAATCCGAATAAATTGCAAAAAAGATAGGGATTGTGTGGTCCTAAATTCAGTATTACAAAGCTCCCCAGTGGCAAATAAGAGGCATTGGTTCAGAGAGGGTTGGCTTGGCTACAGGTTCAAAGAGGGCCCTGTTTAAGAAAGAAATCCCTGGAGCAATGAGGGACAATGATCCCCTACAAACAGAGGGGTCTTGGAGAGGACGGGCAGAAGTAGGCCAGCAACAAGCCAATGTTAGCACAGGCCTCGGAGCGCCGCCTTGCAGGGTCTCACCAGAACATGCATTGTACAGCATTATTAATAATGAAATAACAAAGTTTTGGGAAGGAGAGGAGGACAGGGGAGGAGGGGCACTTGGGGAAGTTAGGGAGAATCAGCTGAGGAGGAGTGACTGCACTGAATGTTGGCTTTTCTATAGAAACAGTGAATATACAAGCATGTGTGAGAGTATTTGTCTCTTTGTGTGCAATCAGGCCAACGTGTGCCATACCTGAGTCACACTGTGTGCATGGTGTTGGGACCTAAGGCAACTTTGCATTCAGCCTGGAGTCAGGAGGAAGTGGAGGCTGAAGGAGGTCTTTGTCTGAGATGATGATGATCATGACCAGACAGAGCTTGGGGAGTCTGAATGTTCTTTGAACAGGGACTCACCCCTACCCTTCCCTCCTCTTTATCTGCTTGTGTTTTCTTTTTTGTGTTTGTGCGTCACGGGCCTTTTCTTTTTCTCACTTTTATGTTCTGCCATAATAATACAGCTCTTGGCATGTGGTGCATTATGTTGTCGTGGTGGCAACTGTGTGTCTGTGTGTGTCTGACACATTTATGTGAACAGTAACAAGACAATGATCGAAAGTTCATACACCACAGTCACCACCTACGGAGAAATGATCTGATTATATTTTGGTGCACCTTGCTGCAGATGTTTGAATATTAGCAACAACAAAGAATCTTGAAACCAGTCAAACTGTGTAATTTTTTAAGACTTAATATTAATAGTGCCATATGTTATGTGAAGTGTGTTGTATGAAGACACTTATATTTACTTAATGCATTGTTTTGCTGAATTGATGACATCATTAGCATAACTATGTAATATATCACCTAAAGTGCCACTTGTGCCTTTTCTTTTTTAAAATGTCCGAAATGGATCTTCACAATATTCTGCTTTGTTGAAAAGGTGCTGCCTCATCCAAACGTGTTGATAAAAAAATCCTGCATGTTGATTTAGCAAAAACTGTTGGTTGGTTTAGCTGCTACCCAGACCCTCACTGCATGCAAGGAAAATCTCTCAAGAAAACCTTTGGGAAAAAAAAAAAAAAAGAAACCTTGGACAGGCCCAGTCAAAGAGAGATCCCCCACTGGGATGTCTGTTTGTACAGTAGGGAAGATGCTGGGACAAAGGAGTCAAATGGACAATGACAAGAACATAAAAAACAGGTGAGGAAAGAAAAAATAATGCAGCAGAGTGATATGGCTCCATACTGCAGATTGGGGCTTTTAAGCAAATGGTATCATTCTCACTGCTGAAAGCGGACGCTGCTATTGCACATGGCACTGTTTCCGGTTTGGCTTCTTCTATGACCTTTTTGACATGTGAACATGTAAAAAAACAACAACAACTAAATAGAGTCGACCTTAAAAGCTTACATTGGCGAAATAAATTGAAGGATTGAGCTGAAATTAAGCCTGAGTATCTCCCTAATCAGGTTAAGATCAGATTATTAGTGTGCATGTAAGTGCTCCCAGTGTAACATGTTACTTAACTGGATGAAGAACCAGAAGTTATTGAGCTGTTAGCGTATGAGCGGGTATAATGCAAGTACAGTGTGTGTGTGTGTGTGTGTGTGTAGCCCAGTTAAGGATTGGAAAGCTGCAGTAGACCTATATATGAATCCCCACGAGAGGCAGAACCATTACAATGATAGGCTCCTCCAACAGCACCGTGTACCCTTCTAGGCATACTTGGTTACGCGGGTGTGCGTCAACTTGTGTGTGTGTCAGCTTGTGTGTATGTGATGTGCTTAGACAGGGCCATAAATCTCTACTTTAATTAGATTTGCCCTTTTCCCTCCCCACTCATTCCTTAATTTGAGCCTGGTGTCAGCAGACTGGTTAAGAGCTGGAAGGACACATTCATTGGCACATCAGACACACCCTGCTGGCCTTGTCTCTCTCACACACATATACACATGTACACACACACACAGTGGGTCTCTCAATTTACAATTTACTTAGTCTCACTGTAAGACTATTTATTCAGTTTCATTTGCAGCAGGTCCCAGTTGTCAGATAAATAGAAGTGCAAAGCGAGCATTGGCTGTGGATGATGGCAATCCAATTGTATTGAGCAAAACTACACACACACATTTTGTTTCTCCTATTTAGCCTCAGATTTTAACAAAACTAAATGAGGTCTTTTCAGTCGCAGCTGCTAATGTTTTTGTTTTTTTTTCCACATAGCTCTCTCTTAGTCTTGTTGCTTTTTGGTGTCAATCCTGTAAAGCAGGCATTTTTGCAGTCACATTTTCAAGTGATCTGAAGGATCATGTTAAAAAAAAAGCTAACTAATGACAAACGATATGAATTACATTTGGCACACTGGTGAAAATAGTCAGACTGGCACAGCATTTCATCATCTGAGGAACCAACTCCGCTCACAGTGCACTTTACCTGTCACCAAAACAGCAAGGGGTCGGTGAGGGTGTTAAATATGAGTAGATGGCAGTATATTGCTCTTGCTCCAACAATTTTGACTGTGTAGTGAGGTGTGCATAATGTCTAAAGTGAAAATATAGGCATGATTAATGTGTATATTCTCATTCATGTGTGTGACTGTGCATAAGGCAAGTTTGTACTCTGTGTGTAGTATGTGTTGATGTGTCTGTATATGTGTGTCATCTCTTTGAATATCTTTGTACTGTGTGTGTGTGTGTGTGTGTGTATGTGTGTGTGTGTGTGTGTGTGTGTGAGAGAGAGAGAGAGAGTATACGCCTGCTGTTTGAAACTGATTGCCAACAGTACACATCTTATGACAGGAGACCTTTGAGTGTCATTAGTGTGCAAATGGAGAAAGTAACAATCATCATGGGCTGTTTGAACATCATGTCTGTTAGTGCTTGCTTGTGTGAGTTAATGTGTGTGGTTATGTGCATGGATGTGCAAGAGGTTTTATCTCTCTTAAGTGGCTGTAAAGATTACCTGTGTAGGGTTATGTATTGATGAGCGGGTGTTGGTATGCAGCATGCAAACTGCCCACCAGGATACACTGTGCAGTCTCACTATAGGCACTTTAACATGTGTATGCACTGCTTGGAGGCCTGCAAAGTGGGGATAGCATGTAATTAGAATGCAGAGCATGTGTTCGTTTGTTGGTCTATTACTCAGTATGATATGGTAGTGAGAGGGGTAAGTGATGCATACTGGCTGGCTGGCTGAACACGTGGTAGATGAGCACGTGTCGTTGAGCTGCTCTGGCGCCTGTGGATGCAGCAGAGTGAGGTAAAACAAAAATGGTGGAGGTGGAGGAGGGAAGCTGCACGGCTGAATAAGTCATGTGTCCCTGCTGAGCTCACTCATCACTGCTGCCAGAAGTACATACAGAGTGGGAGGGCTGTGCATGCAGAGTGCGAGGTGTGTGCATGAAGGAGGTGGTGGTTGAGAGAGGAAAACGAGGATCATAGGGTGTCACCGTGTGACACAAAAGGGAGGGACATTTAAAGGCCCAAATTCAGAACAAAGGGCAGCTGTTATTGTACAAAGTACCATAGGAGGAAATGGGACAAGCTTGCTTTTGGATGATCAGGTGTTTTGTTTTTGTTTTTTTCATTTTCCTTGGCCACCACCCACCCAGCTACCCCCAGTCTCATGTTAGTCATGCTGCTTTTCTTATTAATGGTCCCTCAGGGATGATACATTTTATTGAAGTGGCCTGAATGCATCCATCCTCATGATCTAACACGTTACTGCTGAAGTAATGGTCCAGCACTGTTGTGTGTGTGGTAAGCAGTAGTCGTAGTTCCTGCCCAGACACTATTCTACATAACAACACAAAGCAGACGACATGTCATCCAGGCTGTAAATCTTCTGTTCGGCCATGGGTGTGGCCGATTACTCTGTGATGCGGTCTTCCGCTGCCATGGTTTTATAGGGGTGCAACCGCAGACCCAATTACCAAATGGATTTGGTGGGAAAAACTCAGTGGGAGGGAGGGGAAAAGGGAGCGAGGGAGGTGTATGTGTCTGAGTGAGAGGAATGGGCTTGTATGTGTGGGTGTTTTCATTCCTGCCCCAGACGTGCAGCAGATGTGATGAATATTGACGAAAAGCACTCTGAAAAGTGCCACCACCAACTCCACACATCAGTCGTCTTTTTCAGCATACAGTGAATGAACACAGTATTATGGATACTGTGTTTTCAGTCAACATCTCAATTGCCTCAGAGCTTAAGAATCCTTCTCTGATATTCCTATCTCATCTTTTGTGACGTAACAATTTAATAAGGAAAATCAATATGTGATCACAGTTTTTAGTTGGATTCACTTCATCAGTGTACTTTATGGAAAGAGTATGTGTCCCTTAGTATATTATACATTCGGGACATAGACATGGCTCTGTTCAAACCTTGGCTCAAACAGGGAGACATTGGTTGTAAAATGAAAAGCATGGGAGAGAGTTCTTATTTTCAAAGCATATATTACCACTATTTCCTTTGGGCAGTTTTATACAGTATGGTTTGACTGGAAAGACAGGACATAGCCGGTCAAATGTCAGTGAGATTTTAATCCATAACCTCAAGTACATGGTACATGTTTTAACCCCTTGAGTCTTTAGCGCACTCTCTACATGGTTAGGACTCTTCTGCTTGAGTACATAAGCCAACATAAGCCTATTCATCAGGTCTTCATCTAGATTCTGGGACACAGAGCATGAAGCTGCAACCCCCCCACTGGGCTGCTGCTGCAGAGTGTTGCAGCATGCATGCATGCAGGCTTCTCCCTGGCCCAGGGCTGCTCCTGGTAATTCTTAGCTTGCTGCCTTCCTCACATAAGGAAGCCAACAGAGAGACCTCAAGAGAGACAGGAGGATAGCACTGATGATCGGATTCAGGCTACAGTTGAAATTCCAAAGGTGCCTTTGGGCAAGTGGCTGCACCCTCCCTGAGGTCGCTGAGCCTTCTTTAACCTGGGTAAAGATCCCCTTCCTTGGCCCTGCTTCCTAATTAAAACAGTATCATTAGTACAGGTCTGCTGTTTGTCTTGGTAGGACATTGGCCCTTCCACTGTACTTTGCTTGTTATGCTACAGTGCAGGTACCTGCCCTGCTTGATTGTTTCGTTGACTCCCTGTTTACTCATTTGCTTCTTTTGTGGCACATCTCATTGCTTAATTGTTATGTATCATACCCTAACAAAGCAGCACCACCAGGCAGCCAGATCTCATGCTGAGCCAGCCTTCCTCACTTGCTGTGATTGAAAAAATATGTTGCTGTAGTGAAATTAAAAGGTTATTAATTACCCTTGGGTGATTTCAGGAAACTTTAAGTATTTTGCTGTGTGTGCTAGAGTGCATTAGTAGTGACTGACCAACGGAATAATCTGATTTTTCAGCTCCAGTACGTGTCTAGGCTTTTTGTTTGACATTTGGTTTAACCCCAATTCATAGTGTTGTTTCTGTCAGCGAGGCCTGCGGTGAAATATGGACCATGTGCACAGCTTTTACCCTTTGATACAAACTGCCCATCAAGTGAAATGTAGGAGAAAAGTAGCCTCATTTGAATAATACCAACCAATACAGTTCCTCAGTCATACAGTTGACAGTGATCTTAATTACAGAATTAACATAAGATTAACATAATTCAAGCATGGATGCACAACAATGCTCCATCCAGGCAGTCATCATGCTTGACTGCCAGGAAACATATCATTAATCTGTACCTATTAATTTTAGAACACAGCCTCTCCCATTTTAAATTGTTCAAGCATGGACTATTCTCTTAAATGCCATACTAGTTTTTCTACTGCACAGAAAGCTCTTTTTGAAAACTGAGTGGAAGTGACATTGATATAACATTAATGGTGTGCAGTGTGAAATAGATGAATATTCTTGCTGCTCCACACACACTCCCCATCTCTCTGTCTTGCTCTGTCTATGTCTCTTGCTTCTTGCCTCCCTTACTTCTTGGTGGCCTCGTTAATTTCTAAGGCTGTCTTAGGTAAATAGTCCTCCCATCGTTTTGGATTATCTATATTCCTTTCATCACCCAGATTAACATGAATGCTCTATCTGAATACCCCCACTGCCTGCTTTCACTCTATTGCCTTCATAGTCTCTGTATCTTTTAATTCCCTCCATTCTCTTCCTCCCATAATTATTTTATCTTCATTCTCTAATTCAGGTACCTCAGGCTCAAATGTCTCACAACTTCTTTTTCAGTCTCTTATTCTGAGTTTACTAGATGGGCTACATCTTTTTAGTGAAGGCTGTCACAGACCTGAAAACACTGGAGATACATGTCACTGGTTTGTTGTAAGAAACATGATCAGGACTATGCCAGTTCATTCAGGGATTTGATACAATTTTGGCCTGAATTTCACCATTGTTGCTAAATAGTTTTGGGCTGATTTAAAGTTATTGGCTTGAGCTAATTAGGGTCCACTAAATCAAGTCACACCAACCCTCCAGTAAGAAAAAGACCCAGTATCACTGAGATGGTGATATCAAGACAGAAACAATAGGTTATTGTACTATGACCTGGGCTGTTGTTGATGCTTGATGAAAAGCTTGTTCTTGTCTAGACTTAAGCACTTGCTCTTGCCAAGTGCGTTTAAATGTCCCTCAGTCTTCCCACATCCCTCTCTCTCTCTCTTTCTCTTTGACAGAATAATGAGAGGCCTTTGTTTTGCCACAAGAACACCAGCAAATTTCCTCATCAGCATTTTTCAGTCTTGGCCCAGTAAACAAAAGGGGTGTGCTCCAAATACGTCAATGCATCAAGGATTATTAGTGGTTTTACATAGCCTTCAGAGTTCTGATTTATCAGTAAAAGTGAACTGACTTGATTCAACAATCACAGAACCTAAGAATCTCTAACACTGCTCTTATCTTTGATCTAAGTGTAAATGATTTTGTATCAGCTGTCAAAAACTAGTTTGAACTTTCAGTGTGTCCACATTTCTATTACACTAAGAGTTGCCACCGACCACCCATTGCTCATGGGCCTGCCTATTTATCTCATTTCATGTTAACAAGCCATATTCCATTACATTTGCTAGGTTGTACATGGCAATCAGCACTTCCGTGCAGGTTAAAAAACAGTGGCATCCTTCTTGTACAATGTATGTGCTTTCAGCTTGGCCCATCGTTCCAGCTAGGGGATTTGGGGAAGTTATTTTTGTTCTCCTTTCAGTATTAAAGATTAACATAGCCCCAGCCATCTTCACTCTCCCTGTGCCTTCCTCCATTGCCTGTTCTCTTTCTGCCAGTACTAACTCAATTCTTTATTTAGAAGCAGTTAGCGGAAGGCAGTTAGTGTAGCGTGAGCCCGGGAGATCACACGGCACAGCCTTGTCAGGACTACTAGATGTAGGTTACTTTGCTTAGACCTGAAGTGGGAGCCAACTTCCAGGCCAGGCGGGCTGCCAGTGCAGCCAGGCTTATGCATACGGCCCCAAGTCTCAGAAAACGCCGCCTGGGTCACTCACCAGTGGGGAGGGGATATAGATAAGGAGATCAGAACACTGGGGATGCCTCGTGTTGCTAATCTCTGGGGTGTGGTGTGACTCACCTCTCACGCTGCTCCACTTCACAGCCCCTCAGGGGAGCTTTCTGTGGTGTTGTGGAGGGGCAAGCAGTGCCTGGGTGTTGTTACCAAGGTGATAGATTCACAGGTGATGGATTCTTTTAAAGCACTGTCAGGAGAACCTGTCTCTTAACAGAAAACAGAGGTAGAGGTAGAGGGTATAGTGGGGTCAGAGAGGCAAAATCCTTAAAGAGCCATACCAGTGATTTTGAATGTTTGGCCCATATACTACAGTTAGGGTTAGGGTTAGGGTTAGCCCACATTTTACATTGCAACAAACCATATAATCAAAATCACCTGATTTTCAAATGTGATTTTTTTGGTTGAAACTGCCACCTTTTAATGTTCCACTTCTGTGGCTAACAAAGTCGTTGCTATTCATAAACCACAGGCCTGATAATTAGAAAAAAACAAACATTTCTCCAGGCACTATTTTCCCTGGCAGAGAGTCATTAAAATACAACAGCACTGCTGCTTTTCAGAAAAATAATATGGACAACTTTATTACGGTGATGGAATACTGGTGTAAAGAAAGTTTGAAGTCTCTGAAAGTTCATTTTCATATTGTAGTGTTATGTAAATCAATGGCTGGAAGAGAAATTATATCGGAATTGTAAAATACAACTGCTTTCTCTGCTCTGGGAAAAGATTAGCAGAAACATGAAGTACATACATTTTGTATACTGAGCATCATCAGTCCTGCCTTCAGTCGTCTGGGAGGTCAGACTTTAGTGATTTGTTTCATGATGTGATCCTGTCCACAAGCAGTAAGTGGATTTGGACTGCTGCTCCATCCATGAAAATCTAGCCAGGACAGTGCCATGGCTGGTCTTGAACCTATTTAAAATGGCTAGGGTTAGGGTTAATGTGACAAAGTATAAACAAACTAGTTTTTGAAATTATATTTATATTCTTTTCCAGAGCAGCTTACATTCAGACTGTTAAGTGTCTTTCCTCAAGCAGTTTCCATGGCTCCCAGTGTTGCATTAAATTTGTCTGAACTGTGAGTTTACATTTACAGGATAGTCTCTAATCCTCAGGCCAGTCTGCCCCAGATCTGTACACTATAATATGATTTTTTCTTTGTCTTATTTCTTCAGGCCTACCACTGGTACAGCAGCATCTCGCCCAGCCTCAGCTTCAACTCGGCCACCCACTGCCAACACAGCCAAGAGCTCCACAACCACAGCCAAACCTACCACTCCTAAAACCTCCTCCACCACTCCCAAGCCTGCTCCCTCTAAAGTGACATCCACTACCCCCTCCGGTGGCAAGCCTCCAGTATCACAAGCATCCAAGACCACAACCCCTGTAAAGAAAGGTAACTCTGACAATTCTGACATAAGCAGAGATGACAAGTTTTTTTTTTTTTTTTTTTTTTTAAACAAGATTTCAGTTTTTCTGACATGAAACTCTCATTCATTTCTAGTGGAATCGTTGCTTCTTCTCTGCTATTTCACTTCCTGAGGTTCATATCCTCATTGAAAGAATGTGAATGTGCTGTCATTATATGTCATTATGATTTTTCGTCTGTATTTGTATGCATCTTAATGTGTAGTCATTTTTTTTAGGGGAAAACATTCCCTAATTCTAATTCTCCCTTTTACTTTGCTCTCCCTCTCTAGATGTTACCAAACCTACCACACCTGCAGCCAAAAAGCCGGCAGCATCTCCCCTCACCCGCCCTGCCTCTGCAACTAAGTCCACCAAACCAGAGACCCCAAAATCAGCTTCCAAACCAGACACTACTGCCAAAAAGGCTGCTGCAAGTAAGACTGCAGATACGAAGACACCCACCCGCCCCAAAACTCAAGAGAGTAAGTCCACAGATTCTAAGACGCCTGCTGCCAAGTCAGCTGCGACTAAGACCTCTAGCCCTAAGAAAACGGTGGGTAGCACCACCCCAACCCCTGTGAAACGTGGCCCCAAAGGCACAACCCCTGTCGAGCCTTCCTCTGACGAGGGAGCAAAGAAGGAAGTTGCTGCTGCTGTTGCTGCTGCCGCGGCTATCGCTACCGTGGCAGCTGCAATCGCCAGGCCAGAGGAGCCTTGTGCAGAACCAGAAGCCGCAGCACCTGAGGCACCTGCCAAAGAGGCAATGAAAGTGGCTTCTAGTCAGTTTGAAAATGTTCTTGAAGCAGTACAGGAATCAACTCCAGAACCCACCCCAGAACCAGTCTCTGAACCAGAACTAGGGTCAGTGCTTGAACCAGTGGCAGAGCCTGTGCGAGAACCAACACCAGAACCACTGAGAGATCCAACACCAGAACCATTAAGAGAGCCAACACCAGAACCAGTGCGAGAACTGACTCCAGAACCAATGTGGGAAAAATCTCCCGAACCAGTCTCTGAACCAACAGCATATCTGGCACCTGAACCAGTCCAGGAACCAGTCTCCATCCCTCAGCTCTCTGCACAGCTGGACATGATTCATCTTGATGAGCGTACCAGTGACTCTGTCCCTTCCCTGGGAACCACTGTCATGTCTCCTCCTTGCTCCCCACCGGGCCCCATGTCTCCAGCCAGGGAGCCACAAAATATGTCTCCCCTGCTGGACATTCATGTCCAGCCTGATCCCTGGGACAGGAACCAGCCCATGGCTCCTTCTACCATGGCTGCCCATAGCCCAGTCAATGAGAAGATGATATTCCAGACAGAAGAAGAAAAGGAGGAGAAAGATGAAGAGGAGGAGTACCTAAGGGAGGATGAGGTGGAAGAAGAGGAGGAGAAGGAGAATCTCTTCATGCGATCCTCCTCATCTCCATCTGCAGATGGATATGTGAAGACTCAGCCTCCATGTGAGGCTCAGCCTCACTTGTTTGAAGCCTCACCCATGGATGACTTCATGTCTGGGCACCTGATGTCACCTCAGGAAAGGGAGGAGGCAGTGGAGAAGGCTGACCAGGAGATCAATGAGGATGTTGATGAGGATGAGGAAGAAGAAGATGAGGAGCAGAGGAGATTGGGCCATCAGCCTTCATCCATGTTCACTGACATGAGCAGTTCCCAGCCCTCTGAGGAGTTCCAGGTCAGGTCCTCAGGCTTGGGTGGTTCAGCTGGCTGGCACGGTGACGACCTGCTGTCTGGTATGGACTCTGAGGATGTGAGCAGCTGTACCAGCAGCCGTCAACAAGGAGTTTCAGACCTGAGCAGCACCCAGCACACGGCTTTACTGGAGGGCACACAGAGCTCAGACGCTCTGGTAGATTCAAGCTTTCGTGGCTCTGAGGGAGATGGCAATTTCATGGGTTCTCCCAATGTAGAGACCATAGCCAACGAGGAAGAAGATGAGGATGATGAGGAGCGGGTGGATGATATGGATGTGAGCTCAGAGAGGGTGGAAGACCATCACAAGGCATTCAAGCAACAAGAGCAAGATGAGGAAGAGGATGAAGATGTGGAGATGCCCAGTGAGGGAGTGACGGAGAGCGGCCTGGAAAGCTGTGGAAATGTAGATGAAGATGATTTTAATGAGGAGGAGCGTTTGGACAACCTTAACCGCTCTGGTCCTCAGCCTGTCATTCCCCCAGCCTCTTCATGGGGCCAGACCAACCCCTTCTCTGATTCATGGGCCCAACCAACCTCGCTGCTCTCTGCCTCTTCTGCAAGCCCCCTTTCTGACCATGGTGCTGCAGAATCCGAGACACCCACCCAGTCACCTGCCCGTGCGTGGTTGGACAGCACTGCCCCCTCCCTGGCTCCTCAGTCAGAGCAAGAGCCTCAAGAGCATCAGTCTGCCCATGAGGAGATAAAGACCTCAGCCTTTGAGGAGGCCCATGCCCCGGCTGGTGCCCCTACTGTTGGCATGTCCCAGTCCAGCACCCTGAGTGGCACGGCTCTGGCCGTCCACAGCAGCAGTGAGACTAGCACACCAGAGGAACTCCGTGACTATGACAGCAGCTCCGGAGTGGAGTCCCGTTCAGACAAGCAGCAGACCCCTGTACCCACCACAGTTCAGCCCGACATGGAGCAGGACCTGGGTATCCACCTGGAGAAGGGCGATGGAGAGGAAGAGGAGGCTGAGACACTTCCTGCTGACGAAGTACTGGGGGCAGGACCTCCAACTGCTCCTGCCTCCGCCCCCTCATCCCCCTCCACCTCAGGAGATGAGGCCAGCGACACAGAGGGTGAGATGCAGATAAATGACCCTGAGGCACCCATGACTATGGGCGAGAGTGCTGGGTTTGACAGCCCCCCTCCCACCCACAGTCTGCCCGCGCTGGATGAGGATGAGGAGGCAGGTGACACGCCAGCAGGGGAGGGTGAAGAGGATGGAGGTGGTGCCACCCCGCAGTCAGCCAACTCTGTTGCATCTTATGGCTTTGACTGCACCACATCCAACTCTAATGCCCACTCAATGGCTGAGAGTTGTGGGAAGAGCCCAGGAATCTTCTCCCTGGAGAACGAGGAACAGCTGCCAGAAGAGGCCAAGGACCCCTCTCTCATCAAGGAGCTGACCCTGCCTTCAGCCGCTGCTGCCCAGGCAGAGGACCTACTGGGTCGGCCTGTGGACCTGATGCCCTTGGGCCACCCAGGGGAGAACCTAGCCAGCCTGGATGACCACCACTACATGCTGGGGGGGAAGATGGCAGGTGATGACCTGGAAGAGGTTGATCCAATGGAGCCCAGCCACCATCTTGGGGCTCAGCACGCTGGAGACTCCAGCGACAGTCAGCCGCCCTACTACTCTGCCATATGTGATAAGACTGATAGCTTTCTGGCAGGTAACGTATAAATCCCTCCCACCCCCTTTTGGAATGCACCTTTTCCCCACAACCCTCCCCCTTTACCTGTTGTTGTTTGTTTTCTCTCCAGTTGGGTTAGATGGCTAAAAAGAAGAAGAAGAAAAAAAAACAGGGGAGAGCAAGATTGTAGTAAAAGATAAAAAAAAAATAAACAAGGGGATGAAAAAATGACTGTAGCAATTTTCAAACAAAGCCTCCCTCTTTCTTACTGTTATGGTCATGGTTATGAGTGTATGGCTTAAACTTCTTTATGTACAATAGCTACTACCATTTTCTATTAGAATGTTCTTTTTAAGTAACACTGCATATCTGTAGCCCCTGACGGGGTACTGACTGACTGGTCCAATGTGACTGACCTTTTAAACCATAAAGGAAAAAAAAAAAAAACACGGATGGAATGAAACGGACTCTACCTAATTGTGTATTTATCCTACTGTTTTTACCGATCAAATGTCAATGATTTTTTTTTGTTTGTTTGTTTTTTTTTGTACTTGCTATTTGTTTGTTTTTATTTTGTTTTTGTTGGAACCTGGTCCTCCCTACCCTGTGTACACACACACTCCATGTTCTCCTGAATCATAGGGATAGTCCCATGCTCCTTTTTTGAAGTTTGTGTTCTTGTTTTAAGACTTGACCATTTTAGCTATCAAATAAAGGCTAGATATCTTTTACCCTGACAGAATTGTTGAGGTGGGTATGAGAGTACTAGATTGCAGTTGGTGAAGTTTTTAATGTGTGCTTCAAGAGGTTCTACGCTCCTTGCATAGGTTGTTATTGCATATGATGTGCAGTCACGTACAGTATGTGTTTCAGGCATTTGGTTCAAAGTGGCTATGCTTCAAGCCAGAGTTAGTTGATCATTTGTGCTTCAGAAGAGACTAACAACTAGCCTATTATTTGTGAAGAGACCCTGCATTCCCCTGCATCTGTCACAGCTGAGCTTTACACTCGCTTAAACGTTTCATAGTGGGAGTTTGGTTTACTATTTCAACAGTATCTTGCATGTTTGACTAACAAGAAGACATTGTGTACTACCTGATGAAGTTGAAACAGCTTTACACTAGAGATGTTCATAAATGAATGGCTCACACTAACTAGTTTTTATTTCTCAAAATTCCATTAAAACATCATTGCAAGGCATTTTGTTCCTGTTTCTTATTTCCCCCCATGGATTCAGCATGCCTGGCATTATTGTCCTCATGTTTGAACCTCAGTGTATTTACATGTTTACACAATGAATTTCCCATGGCATCTCTTACCCTTCACCATGGGAATAACTCATAAACAGGAAGCGATGCAACATAGTTGAATGGTGTTGTTTCTAAAATGGAATTTTGGTCAAATCAAAGAGAGAAACCAACGTTTGCCCCAGTGCCCTGTTCTCCAGCATGCTTTTGTCGCTCTCTGTCTTTCTGACATTTGTGGATTCAACACTAGCTGACCAACATTACATTCAGAGCACATCCTTGGCAGGTGGTACTCACTTAACAGCCATTAGGCAGGAAATGCACCATACACTTCGTATATGACTTCAAGGTTTTATGCACAACTGCTCCACACTCTTCAACAAAGTGAAACCTTTTCAAACCCGCTTGTGTCCTCCTGAATGCTCCACTCTCACACATGCACAGACACACACACACACACACACGGTCACTCTCCACATTTACAACCACAAACAGCACAAATGTCCTGGAACAACCTCCCTCCTTTCCAACCACATGAATGCATCCATGAATGAGGAGTTGAATGTTGAAGCTCAAGAGGATGGAAACAAAACACTTCCTCCAGTTCATGCCTTTGACCCTTTTCCTCTGACCTGCCTGTTCCTGCTCATTAAATCCCAGATATGGAGACACTCTGGACCCCTGTTTGTTGGTATTGAAATCACACTCCCTTTTGTCTACTCTGTCCAAAGGACAAAAAAAAAGCACCCTAAGCTTTGGTAGTTCGCCAGATTGGAACTTAACTCACGACATTTTGTTGGGTGAGCTTTGTTCCATGTTGTGTTTTGGCACACAGTGGCTTCCTTTTGAAACAATCCAAAATTCAATGAATGAGCTAGATTTTCATGATGTATTTATGCAAAACATAAGACAGGTATGTTAGAAGGCGCTACTACTTGAACTGGGTACTGAATTAGTCAAATTACATAATATATGCTAGGTTGAGCTGCAGTCAATCCATTGTGTATAGTGTTCTTGTCATTGGTTTTATTCCCCATGTGTTCGTCTCTGTCAAGTAGCTGTTGTCTGTATTGTACTGAATCTAAGACTTACATCTTGCGTGTTAATCACAAAGATGAGCATAATCCACTCAATTTATAAAAATGACAGCATTTCTATTGGGTTTTGTGAAATGACAAATTGATTCAGTCACATCTGGATTACCACCAGTTATGTGGTAGCCCACAGATATACTGTGTATTGGATGAATTCCCCTTCACTGTTCACGCAGTCCACATCTTGCACCAAAGCAGATTTCTTTGAAAACTACTCCCACATCTTATGAGCAAAGACATTAGTCAGCATCATTAGTAAAAGTGTTTGGGTGCCACTATGCTGGAGTACAATATGACGATGTTGTAAACGGATCTGTGCCAGTAAAACTAAGAAGCCTAAGAAGATGACATATGTCAGGACAATGAAAACAAAAAGCTATCTAACAATAAAAACACCAATATCCTGCTCATTTTGAAATATCTCTATCCACGTGAGTGATGTAAAGTGAAGTTTCTATGGTTTGGTTATTGGAAAGATGGAAAATCAGATTATGCCAATGGAGCCAACTGCATTCTCATAATAATAATGTGACATCTTGTAGAGAGCTCTCAAGTGTTGTCAAAAGAGAACAGATGCCTGAAGTTAGCAATAAATAAGTAATAAATATAAACAATAATCTGTGATGTCTAGCTCTAAAAAATGATTACTTGATTCAAGATTGCATAGTTGAAGGGTTTTGCCTCAAACTGTCTTGATAGCTGAGATGTTCCTCTCTTTATACTAGAGTATTTTATTTGTAGATATTTTCCTGTGCTGTGGATGTCAGTTTTATTTTCTCACCCCTTTCTTTTTGCGTTACACCTTCGTCCTGTTGTGAAAGCTCTCCCTGAACCCTCTTCTTCCTGGCCCCTGTTGTTGCTCCACCCGTTCTGTTCGATGCATGCATCTCTAATGGATATACCAAGTGATCTTGACTGTCTCGCAGGAGACGAGAAGAGTGATGATGGGGATGATGATGATGATACCCAGTCAGATGAAGTTGAGGAACAGCAAATATCCTCACAGGAAGACAACCAGAACCAGAACCACATGACCACTGTTCCCATAGCCAACGGCCACTACTTAGCATTGGTCCCAGGCAATAGGAGGCCCATCGATCCCACTCTTGCAGCCCACTTTGCCAAGATTGCACCCCCACCACCTGTGGCGGAGACCAACAGCCATATTCGAAGTGGTGGAGAGCAGTTGAGGAGGTTGGAGCAGCACCAGGAGCAGCTGAGAGAGATGCAGCAACGCCAAGAGCAGGAGAGGCAGAAGAGGCAGTGGCTGGAGGAGGAAAGGCTGAGGCTTGAGCAGCAGAAGCAGCTGGAGAGGCAGCGCAGGGA
>OMLB01011272.1:1578-14508 GCA_900302555.1 Myripristis jacobus | reverse complement strand
CACGCATACACAGGACCCTGTATACTTGTGACTCAGGTGTTGGCGGTTGGATGTATCACTGTCAGGATCATTTAGTTGATTCCATTGATTAATATGGACTACAGTGAAGGCTTTAATTGCTCATTATGAGGCTGATCACCCGGAGGATTTGCTATCTTCCATTTAAGAAGGTCTAACACTAACACAGCATGCAATGTGGATTAGTTGGGAGGTGGGCCTCTTGATCTGCAACTGATGAGTTTTGTTTAAAAAAAGTCCATATCAGCCATTTACTTATTTATCTATTTTAAAGGCTTGCAGATAATTGAAGACCCTGGCTGGCTAAATGCAACACTTGAATCCTCTAGATTCTCAATAATCAGCTTTGGATATAATGGATTTTAATGCTGTTTTCTTTTCATGGCATGTTTACATCTGTACTGTGGCACCTCAGCTCAGTGGACCTGCAGATGATATGCGGTGATCTGTAGTGGTGTGATGCCCTGAAAGCAGCTTAGGAATGTTGTAGGTCTAATGGGATAAATCTCCTCACACTGCAGACCGGCCTGCATGCTTTTGACTACCTACTGCCTCGTATTTCCAGTTGGGTTACAAAAATGACTTAAACTGATGGTAAAATGGGCCTATCAGGTGTGTTCCCTGTGCTGCTGGGTTAATACAGCCTCTTCTTTTGTAAACTGAGCGTGTGTTTTTAAGCTGGACGCACACACCCTCAGTTAATCTTATTTGTAGGTCCTATAATTAGAAGGCCAGGGCAGACTTCTCTCACAGTTGAAGAGAGAAAGTGGTGTTGCGTTAGTCTTCCCTCCTGACAACAGCTGAAATCCATTTTTTTTTGTATGTCTCTTAATGATGATGATGTCACGATGCTGTCTCCTCTCTGGATGAAAAGCACACCGACGTATCGTCCAGGACGAGGCTCTGTGGAAGGGATTTCCAGGTGAGTGTGGAGGAGCAGGCCCTCAGGTCACAGGCTAGGCTGACGGCTGCTGTCGAGAGCTTCATTGATTAATTGTTTCTGATGCTGATTACTAAACTATCCAGTGGCTATTTAAAGTAGCAGTCTAGTCTGTCCTGCTTCTGTCGGTTAGGAACAATCTCTTTTTTGTTTTGTTTTTTATCTTAAAGTCAGTTAAAATACAGCACGTTTTCCTATATCCAGTGCATTACCAGTCCCACTGAGCCAGAGGGCTTTCATTCAAATTTTGATTGATTTTAATTTGAATTTATTTATCTAATTATTTCTTATTTTATTGTGAGCGAGTGGAGATATAGACAGGATTAAAAAAAAAAAAAAAACAGAAATTTAAAATTCAGCATTCAGCATTCATTCAGAAGTTGCACCTTGGCAGCCGGGTAAATTTCCAGTGTTACTCAATGTTGATTTTTCACTGACAGATATTAGTCAGTAGATGTGGCTCTGAGGCTGTTTACTGGGAAGATGTGAGTGTATTCCATCCTTTAATTCAGACGAACTAGCAGTGGTTACTGTAACTTAAAAAAAATAACAACACAGTGCAGCTGTCAGTTTCTATCTTATAACAGACATGGAGTAATATTCTCCCCTTAATGATACAATTTCCCTGAGCAGGGAGTGGCGCCCTGAGAAGAGTGCCTTCATTTGAGGTGAAGACTATGACCTGAGATGCTAAACGAATATTGATTTGGCATAATGAAGCCTGAGTAATGTGAAAACATTCTCCTTAAGGAGTCTCTCTAAGCGCATCATGGGCATGACTGCACTGACGGCAGCGGGGTGAAATGGTGCAGGTGATGAGCAGAGCGTCAGTGAATCTCAGGCAGTTTTTAAGCTGCTCCCGTACAGATGGGTCGAGCAGATTAGGGATGGCATTTTCACGCTTTTTTAAGCATCTTTCATTTACACACTCCACTGTGGGTGAGGTGAACGCGCACTCCTTATTCTACACTGCTCATGAGGATACTTGAGTGGCTTCTCTTTCAGTGTGCTGTTAAATATTGTGTGAGCTTTTCTGCAGCATGAAGTAATGGCTTGAGAAGCTTAGATGACTCTTTCATCAGCTCTGAGTCCAGACCCCCAGTAGTCATGCCCAAGGAATGACACTGTACTGTGGTTTTATCATATCAAAAAGTTATGTTAACAATTTGCATGTACAAAGTTGAATATTCAGGGAAATATGCAGTACAGTTCCCCCCATATTCTCAATGGTGCTTGCTCTTTTGTGAAGATTTTCACATGAAAGGAGCGCTCGTTTGTTTTCCCCCTATACCTCATAAATTAGCTTAGCCCGCAGGCCAAATGTCCAGAGGTTACTTAAAGACAGTGTGTTTAATTAATTGGAAAATACTCTTTTTTAATAGTTATTATCCAAGTATGAAATGTAGTCCTTGTTATCTGTGCTCAAACATAATTACCACCCATGGGATTTTTCTATTAAGTGTTAGAAATATTGCAGCGTTTTGTTTGGAAGTGAAGAGACTTCACTATGTGGCTAATGTGGAGTCAGATGACAGGGAGGAAGAAATGAAATGAGTTATATTACACATCAAACATATGTTTTCCCATTAAAACCAGCCATTAAAGTGCTACATTTTTTACAAATATTGCTCATGTCTAAAATATTACACATCCGTTTTGGGGTATCAAAATCATTATTGGAAGGTCATCTCTGTTTTTTGTTTTGTTTTGTTTTGTTTTTTAAATATCTCCGGTCTGTAAAAGCAGCAACATTTGCTCAGCTAATGAATAATTTTATTTATACTATCAGTGAGAGAGTCAGTTTAGTTTGTTTGGAATCTCATCAAAAATTACAGCTATAGTATGAAAAGTAATGTACCATATTTTAATGTAAATATTCCATCACATGCACAAGGTATACCAGCCTCATTTGACCACTCATTAGACCTGTTGCCTTTTCGGACACAGGCCTGGACTGATCAAACAATGGCTGGGACACCTGAGGGAAGGGTGTGTAGTGCTCAAAGACCTGAACCCTGCAGGGGACCATAACTCTTTAAAGCAAAATTCTAAACTAATGCATCTCTTGCCTACCTAATGGAAATAATCACATCCTGTTTGACAAACAGTGATTGGCCGTGCCTTACCTTTGGACTGTACAGAAGTTACAGAAGCAGTAATGGGTCTGGGGCTTTAACCACAAAACTGAATCATAACACTAGCTTTTACCAAAGTTGTTGTTACACAGCCAGCCATAGTGTAGGTATAATGCATAACTTTGCTTAAGATACATTGTATGAGATTGTGTTGATCATTTTTTTCTTTTTTTCTAATGGTGGAAATCTCAAACAACAATAACAACAACAACAACTCTTATTTTGTCTCCACTGACAGGCAACACTAAGCACAATGGCAGAGGCTTTCCAACAGTCCACTCTGGAACAGCAGGCCTCGGATAGGGAGACTAACTCCCCTAAAGACAACAAGCTGCTGCTCTCATCACCTGATGTGGCACAAGATGATCATGTGCCGGTTGTGGATGCACCACAAGACAAGGAGCTACAGAGTGTAATCCAAGACGAAGATGGTCTACAGTGTCCCTTCCAACAAAAACAGCACCAGAACCCTGAATGTCTTGACAAGGATCAGGATAATCTTCATTGCACAGACCAGAATCAGTCGTATGTTGGAGGACCAGATTGCCTGGATGATGGAAACTGCCTTAGCACACATCATCGTGATCCACTGCAAGGCCAGTGTTGTAATATAGACCAGGATGCTAAAGAACGAGATGTGTGTAGTCTGAACTCAGTTAAAGCTCAGAGGCATGACAGCCCTCTAGAAAATGAGGCTAAAGTAGAAGCCAATGATTCACCCCAGGACCTACAGGGAGTAGATCAATGTCCAATAGAAGTGCAAGACAGTTATGACCAAGGATTGCCTGTAGCTGGTGAAGAAATTCAACTCTCAGAGCAATCCAAGGTCAACCATCATCATTCTGTTCCTGTTTCTGTCCAGGATCAGCTAAATGATGATTCAGCCCAACAGGACCAGGGCCAAAGTACTGATCCAGGTCTACATGGAGACCGAGACAAGTTGACCGCTGACCAAAATCCACAACTTCTTGAACTAGGCTGTGATAGTTCACACAAAATCCCCAGTTATTGTACCTCAGAGAAGCGGGTTCAGCCTGCAGGTTCACATGATGATTTGATTGAACAGCATTATTCCCCCCGTTGTGTGTACCGAGGCTTACCTCAGGATCAAGATCAAGCCACATATCAGGGAGAGGACCACAAGGTGCCGTTAGTTCACCAAGCCGGTTCCAACCCCGAGCAGGACCTGACTACTGCCACAGCCTTCGAGGATGGAGCTGGGGAGTCAGGTGGCAGCACCCCAACGCTGGTAATCACTCAGGCAGAGGAGGTGAGTAAAGCGACAGTGCCTGATGGGAAATAATATGCACATCACCCTCTCATCTATATTCATGGACTTCAACTGCTCCACTCCACTCTAGTGCTTGCAATGCCAAATGTCTTCTCTTCTTCAACCCCTTTGTTTTCACGACTCACAGGTACCCTTTCTTCTCCATATTTGCCAGCTTTGTTCTTTGTTTAAACGATGTCTCTGATCAAGTTCAAAGCCCAGCTTTCCTGACAGCTTTTTTCATCAATCTGCTATTTTTCTCTGTTTCATCAAAACCCTTTTCTCCAAGTGGAATGATTATTTTCATATTTTACCTAGGTTTGTGGGTTTAGGGTTGTAATTATGCATTCCTGTCTTGTTTCTGCACGTCACGTTTTTGATTTGATATGTGCTGAATGTTTTCAATAATGTATTTGTTCATTGTGAACTATTTTAAATATTCTTGTTTCCAGAACAATGTGTTTTGAATGGTAAAGTCTTCCCAGAAAGATAAGAAACGATCGTGCTGGTACTTTCTTCTCAAAGTACTGCATTTTAACGTTTGAACAGTTTTCCCTTTTGGTTTCTCCAAGACATTGGTAATGGCACGTAAATTGCAACAATCGAAAATCTTCTCTTCTGTCAGTAATGGGAATTCCTCTTACTAGCAGCACAATTTGTAAAGTGTTTACTGTTAAATTAGTTAACATATACAAAAATATTTAATTTTGAAAACAACAAACTCCAGCATGCCTCTATTACCACTTCCAGTAAAATCAAAACGGTCAGATGAACATAATTGCTTGAATTTGAACAGATTTTCCTTTAGAGCGCAGAATGCAAAATACAGCAAAGGTATTGTTAGAGGATAAAAACATCTAAAGTGAAAGGAAAATATTTATGTGCAAATGAGTGAAGGAACTCCTCTTAAGTGGGCATACGCTTACTGGCACAAAGCACTTCATCACATAGCTGTATTTTTAATACAGGGAGCCTCTGAGGGGGTAAACGTGAGAATTTCAACCCTTTACAGCGTTTCTGTGATAGATTCCATTACCCGCCCTCATGTGTACATGCTCACTGATCCGAACCGCCTCCAAATAAGTTTCCTCAGAACCTCTGTGGCACGCGGCAGAGGAGCACTTAAACCAAATTGACTTTACTGATCTGAATTATGAAGATACCGATATCATGCATAAAGTTATTTACCCCTCAGAAGAATTCAAATAAGTAATTCCCTCAGATCGCGATACGGGGAAACTAATATGAATGCAAATAGGATTAGGCTAGTGCATTAGTGTCTGATAAACAATTTACAGGCCTGAGTGTTCACTGGGGGATACGCACTCCGCTGCATGGGAAATGGGGAGATGCCAATCCAGGCAGAGAGAGTGGGGGTCCATTCACCACCTTATCATGGTTAACCCTCGATCTTCTGCTATTATTAGCCTTCACCATCCTGCTGTTATAGCGTCACATATCTGCCATGCCTGCTGTAGCCATAACAAAAACTGCAACATCCACCAGATTACTGAATGTCATATGCAACTGAATTTCATCCCATTGGTGAACTGTAATACATTCAAATCAATTCCAGTATGTACAATCCTGTAAGAGAAATCTGGTTTGAAGACAAGCAAAATAATAATAAAAATAATAAATGAAATAATAATCATAATAAATCATCCCCCACAAACAATGCACACCTTGGGCCTTACTGCACCAAGAGTCATCATTCCTCCAATTTAATCAAAACTGATATCATGTTTGAGCTTGAAATTTTGACATTATTTATAGCAACCACATTAAGACAGTCAGAGTAGTACATAAATTGTTAAACTGATATACAGACTATTAAGAGTTATCCAGATTTAAATTGAGTTTTTAGGTTGGGGTGTATTCCTCAAAAAAATGGGGGAAAATGGCAAATTAATAGCCTTTTTGCATGAATAAATAAATAATAATAATAAAAATAAAATAAAGAGAATTTAAATGATTCCTTGCCAAGGCACCACAGCACCACATCAATTTTAGTAATTAACCGAGAGGAAAAAACAAAACAAAACACTAAATTCCAGCACACAGTCACCAGGAAAAAATGTTGGGCAGTTCTGCATTATTTGATAAAACACTGACATATTCCTTGGTTTGCACAAATGTAAAATGGCAACATTATATGCTGGTAGCTGGGTTGCTACATTTCCATACAACACAAAATATAATAAAAATGTGCGAGTTAAATCATGTTAATACGGGCCACTTCTCTCTTCCAGAGTGTTGTTGTCCTTTCAAGCTTTTGACAGACAGTTTTTGATTTGCCACAATCTGCAACCATTTGATCATTCCTTCGTATTCCTTCCTTATTTAATTCCTTCTCACCATGCAGAAAAAATAGCTAATAACAGTTGTGAGGTTGTGTTTTGTTTTCTTTTTGGCGTTTCCAGCATTGCTTGCCATAACTCACAGACTGTGGCCTCTCATTTCCAGATCAGACCATGATCAAGGCCATAATAAACAAGAACATAATGAGAGAGTTATTAACATAGCCTCAAACACATCATGCTTCAAATCTGCCATTAAAGAAGCACTTTAGATACACTGAAAAAGTTTTGTTCTTTTATTTTTCTTGGCTGGTGACATGCAGTGGACTTGCAGCTGAGTCGACTTAATTGTTTGGTCCCCCCCTTCAAGCTTTCTTTTGCGTATCATACTGCTCACATCTCTGACACATGGCTCTTCTTTTTTGTCTGCTTGCTAATGGCATGTATATGGCATTTAGGTAGCAGGGCACTTTGATGATACACAATGTGACAGTCACCAGCACCAATTAAAGTCCGCTCCATGTCATGTTATACTGAGATCTTTTCCTCTTCTAATGACAGCCAGCCCCCGCCAAACAAGCCTCAAGAGGATCCCAAACAGATCATTTGCCATACATCGCCACTATAGAATACAGCAGAGTATCATGGTGTCGTTTTGAGAGCTTGCTCATTAAACACTGTACATCAAACACATATGCTTTTAGATGTACTCTTACTGATCCTTATTACTTCACTGTCCCATGGAGTGCTTATCACTGTCATTTGTTGCTGTTGCTGTTAAGTTTTAGTTTAGTAGATGATTGGACAATCTTGATAAAACTGACATGATAAGGGACAACACAAAATGTTTAAGACTAATGTCCACTGTGGTCTATAGTCTCATGAGACGGACAACAGAGACAGACTAAACTCATTACACTTTTATGACTCCCTTAGTTGCAGGTATTGGTCATGCAGGTGTGACATCCAGGCAAGTCTTCACTACTTTGCTGCTTGCATTTTACTCGAAACTTGAATTTTCTGACTTCTAAACTTCTGGTCATTTCAGGAAAAATAGATGCCAGCATGAAGAAATCCTGCATTTTCCTATAAGTGGGATTGCAAAATATCACATGTATTTTTTATTTTTACGGTAAAATGACCACTTGCAATGTGGCAGTTATCACTGTGGGTCCTCTTTCCACCATACAAATGACAGCCAGCTTGTTGTTACTCCCTGCTTTGAGCTTTCTAAATTTCTGCAGTGGCCCAATAACAAGCTCCTCCTCTGCCCTCCTCTTCATCCCCTCACTGCTTCAGCTTCATTAAAAGTGCGTCTGAAATCGCACATTCTGCACATAAACGTATCCAAATGTGAGATCAGTCGTGCAAGTGCCTCTGTCGCTGCAATCAGCACTGCGGTCATGGGCCTGTGCTCTATTAAGGGTGTTAGGGTGCCACCCCTCCAGCAATCCCAAATAATGAAAAATTTTGTTTGTTATTGTTGTGATGTGTGTGTGTGTGTGTGTGTGTGTGTGTGTGTGTGTGTGTGTGTGTGTGTATGTGTGTGTGTGTGTGTAAATTTCATTTGTTACTCTCACATAAAAGTGTAATATGTAACACTGCACATCAAAAATAACTGGATCGGGGGCGGAAAATGTTATGCCCAAGGAATGTTGCCAGATTGGGAGATTCTCCATCCAGTTTAACATCAACACCACAGAGGGGCAGGCACTACAGGAAATAAGGTCATACTGGCGATTTTTGAAGATACTGGTATCATGTGAAACTAGATGACCTAAGGACTCTGTTGGTGCCAAGCATGTCATGCTAGGTTGTCAGCAAGGGAACTAAATATTGCTCCAAAGTAAGGTATTTTCAAGAGGGTCCCTTGACCTCAAGATTTCTGAATCAAATGGGTTCTATGGGCACCCAGACATGCAGAGATGCCCACCTTATGCTAATCCCATGCAGATTGGAGCAAAAGCCATGGAGTTTTTTGCATGCAGTACAAATGTGTTATTTTTGCCTATTCTAAAACGGGACCCACACACTGGGGCCTGAACAGGATTGGAGTTGCATAAATTGGGATTCCCTGGAAAGCTGAAACTCTTGTGGTTTCAGTGAGCCACATTTGATTCATGTGTGTTGATGTTAGTCCCACAAGATAGTCACAGCAGTTTCCAGCTTGTCACTTAATCGCTGACAAATGCAGTTCTTACAGAAAACTCCAAACGTGAAAAGTTTTTGGTACCAAATCTGAGCAAATCTTGTCTGTCCTAATGTGGTATTTCTGGAGGGAGTTTTGACCATTTTTGTCAGTTCTCAAATGGTCATATTTTGCAAACAAATTGTACTTTCAATCTCATTCAATAGATTTATGACTACCTCACCTGTTTCTATAAATTTATTGGTTTTCATTACACTGATTATAGCTGAAACTGAAGGGAACATTTCCAATCTCTACCCTCCTTCCCATATGAAGTCAATGATGCTGTTATAAAACTCAGCTCTCCATTCCACACTTGCTCAAAGATAAAGACCAATCACAGATGATGGTAATGTAACTACAGCACCATACAAGTTGTTTTCACATTTCAGGTGGTGCACAACCTTACCTGCAATTCTCAGGGGTGATTACACCATTTTGGCTGAAATTATGTCATTTTGACTACACATGCTCCATCCTGTCCTTATACTGGCACTTGTATCCACTAACTGCAAGCTAAGGAAACCGCTCAACAGATATTTCACTTCAGATAAAAGGTCAGAGTTGTACTTTTCATCTCTGGGCCTTATCAGCCCCTCTGCCACACTGAGCTGTTTTTTTTTTCTCCTGACATTGCTGGTGAAAATGTGCATGGTGACTCCTGTAGATGCTAAGTGATCACTGAAAACCTTTAAATGCGGCAGTTATTAGTTAAGCATGTTACTATCACTAAGTGCACTAAAAATGCTCAGGTTGCTCTGTAGGTAACACATTAGCAGTGCAACTTTTCCATTGAAAATAAGGAACAAAGGTTACTGAGAGACATAGAGCCTTACGTACTTCTGCATCCCTTTTCCCCAGCTCCTCTGCATTTTCTGAGCGCTCGTGACAACACCGAGTCGCAGTAGAGATTGCACCTACAGCTTGGGCACCACTGTGTACAGTGAAAAAGCAATGTAAACCTGAGGCCTCCTTGATAACCTCATGTGTTGATTAAATCTGAATTAATAGCCATGCAGGAACCTTTTTTGAAGTGCAAAGTAGTGTCATTATTATTTACAGTGAAAGCACGGTCGCACTTGAAATAATTAGTCGAAATCAAAATGATAGGTGTGCTGTATCAGGCTTTCTGTTTGTGTATGTGTGCCTCCGTGTGCGTGAGTCTAGTATGCTTGCCTTTGTATGTGTGTGTGTGCCGTCGTGCGTGCATGATAGGGACAATAGTGACTGGAGAGGTATAATTAGCTCTCTTGGGACGGCAGTCCTAAACAGTTAAAGGACAATCACGGCTCTATGAGATGTTAAACTGCCGCTGCTGATGTCTGTTGCCAACTGGGGCCTAATTGTACTCAACAGGCCCAGGCAGCCAATTCATTTTGTTACCCACATGAAGATGAACACTACTTTCAGGGAGGCAGACGGACATTTTGTTGAGTTGTAAACACTCTCTCATATGCTAATGCAGTGGCACCTCGAAGCTGTTTGAAAGACATGGGCGCAGATTGGAATTGATATCTGGTGGTTTATATCTTGTAGAGTGCACACTGTGAAGGTTTATTGTTCGTATTCGGAGGATTGCTGGGGTATTGCTCTCATTCAAGTCTAACAATACACACAGGGAAGAAGGGTTTGCTCATATTCACATCGCTTCATCTCATATTTACATTACTGTACCGCCAGTGTGATAGAAGCACAACAATGTGAAAGTGATTGAATTAGGCAAAATGGAATTAGAAAGCATCCTCGATATATAGAAAGGAGCCAAGCAGGAGCCAGTGCACTGATGGGTCAGTGAGCAAAAGCGTCTCTGACATCTGGTTTGGATCGCCTCATGTTACTCCCCACTGCGTACACTCCAATGGTACGCATAAACGGTTCAAAAAATAAGTTTTACAAAGACGTTCAGCATAGAGTATATATCTATACCAGATAGAAACTTACTGATATGGCAATTTTTTTGTTTCTGTAAAGGGAACTTGAAAAAAATGCTGTCTTTTCTAGATATCTGTGTTCTGCACTACGAGCGCATGAATATCAAGGTTACAGCTTATAGGTATATATAGGTTATATATTTTTGTTTATGTTGAGTCACATTGATACAACATGGGTCCTTTAAACATCATCAAGCCGTCAAAACAAATGGAAATGAGCAAATAAGCATTTCATTAGTGATCAAATAGGTGTAATAAATCTATGTATTGATATTTTATGAACATTAAACTTCTTAAGTGAATTGTGCCGACAACCTTTTTTGCAGGTGTATCTTTTGTCCAACAACAGCGAGGTGTGTGCTCATGGCTTTCCTGTGTGTCTTTGGCAGTCTCGGTCACCACCGCTGACCACACCAGTTGAACTGCCAGTCACCCCAGCAGCAGCAGCAGCAGCAGAGCCTCAGGTACCGCAGAAGCCTACAGACCTGGCGATCCCAGCGGCAGCATCCGTTCCCACAGATCCCAGTCCCAGTTCCAGTGAGGGAGGCGACACTGCCTGCTTGGACCTCCTGTCTCTCAAGAGCGACTCCATATCCCTGGCCAGCGAGCAGACCATCTCCAGGAGGGTGAGTTAATAGCAAAACTTCACCCTTGCATGTGGCGTTCAGTGCATCCCAAGAGTCTTGTAATTTATTTTTTCGTGAGCCCACTTCTCCTCAACCTGCCTTATCTACTTCTGCTTCAATCCACTGTTCACTCAGATGCCAATATTAGGAGACATGAGAGGGAAGTAAGATAGTTCACAATGTTTTCTTCATGGCATCATGTTCTGAGGTCATACTGGGAGAAACCATTTCTTACTGAGAGTAGTTTTATTTTGTAGATTTATTGACTTAGTTGACAATAATTTCTTGGGTATAGGCTTAGGTGTACATAAAATTTGGTGTACTGGCAATGAATGCCCATAAGTTATGATTATTCCATGTTCAAAAAAGCAAATCATGAAAACAGTTTACAAGTAAGCCCATTTGTTTGTTTGTTTTGCCAGTTAGAAGGGTGCAATGATTATACACATAATATTGTTATTTGCTTTGATAAAATGTATGTGAGTTAGGTTGCTTTGGCACAATATATTTGAAATCATTCAAAGTTCAAAGATCATTCAAAGATCTTTCAGAAATCACTGTGAAACCTTGAATGTCCAGTAAACAATTTCTGTCACATTTAGACAACAGCAAGCTGAGGTTTTTTCCCCCCCAAAAAAGAAAACAAAGAAACAAACAAAGATCCTGTTGTTTCCATGCAGTTCCACACTCCCCAGCAAGACTTAATCCCAGTAGCTGGAAAAATATTTCAAGCTACATTTATGCTAACTCCAGCTGCAGCCGAAGAAAGCCACGAGGAACCAGCTGAAGCTCCCACACAAAAAAGACCCCCATCTTGTCAAGATGAACCTCCTGAACCGAACAACACCGATACTCCCCTCTTAACAAAACATTCATGTTCCTCTGCAGAGCTATCAAGTTTCATTATCAGCCAAAAAGGACCGCTTTATCGAGGGGTCACTTGAGGGAATATGGAACCTGACGAATGAGCGGCGAGGCTGTAGCGTAATCATAATTCCCTTGACCTCTCGTGACCCCTGCGCGCTTTGACAACGCAGGGCATGGTACAGAACAGGCGGTTCCTTTCATAGCCGCTGCCCGCTCTAAAATGGCTTTTTCATTTCTCAAACAATCATACGGCTGCGACTCTGAATGAAAGGGCAGATTACATAAGCCAGGGGTTCCTGGGGTGAGATAAGTGCTTTTTCTCCAAAAAGCCGGCGACTAAGTGCACATACTGACAAAGCCGTTATCTTTCTCCACTCTCATTAAATTTCTCCCCTGAATGAAAGCCTGAATTGAATGCATCCATTGGCAAAACACCATTGTCGGAAAATCTCAATTAATATGTTAATGTGTGCAAGATTTTTCATTAGTTACCACAAGGCACATTAGCATCATCCCTCCCCTGAAAGGTTTCATTGATTTTGGTGCTGTTGTTGCCACCCCTGTATGATTGCATTTGTAAGTTCAAAAAGTGTACAATTTTGTTTTGTTCCGAAAAGAGAGCTAAAAAAAAAAAAAAAAAAAAAAAACGGCCCCC
>OMLB01011268.1:1325-12631 GCA_900302555.1 Myripristis jacobus | reverse complement strand
GCTCGGACATCGACGTTATGTAAGACCCCACGGGGGAAACGGGGGATTTACTACAGTGTGTGAATCTAGGCAACACACACACACACACACACACACATACACAAGCAGGTGCTGAAGAGAGAGAGGAATACAAAGCAAGCACATACACACAAGCTGGTTAGAGAAACTGAAACCGAGTGCACATTTTTACTCTGCGTTTGAAACTGAAATACAAATACAAATCACTCCTAGTGCAGTGCTGTGCACATCAGTTTCTACTATTTATGTGGGTTTTTTTTTGTTGTTTTTGTTTTTGTTTTGTTTTTTGCCATGTATTAGGATTATTTTTTAAAGCGGCAGTGCATATGTGTGTGTCTGAGAGAGAGACTGGTGAATGCTGCTTGTGTTTTTATTTTATTTTTTGTGCACCACTCAGGAGATGCACCAAATTTCAGTGTGCAGCTGTGCAGTGACAGTAAAGGCTTCCTATTCTATGCTGTCCTGTTCTATCAGTCATTAATGCCAAAGTAGTGCACTGATTAGCCCTGTGCTCTGACTTTACCTTAAATTTCCCCTTAAGTAGCTTCATAACTAGAAAAAAAAACATGTTTTCATATTGTAGGAAAATGAAAGCATGCTAATCAACATTTTACAAGGAAAATGTCAGTGTGCCAGCAGATTTAGTCAAAAACGACCCATTTTCATCTACAGTGTAGAATGTTAAGAGACAATTAACCCACTGAACTCTGCCCTTAAATAGCTTCAAATTAAGTGTCCTAAATTGTGAGACAGTGTCACACATGTGTTGTGTCTCTGCTGGCTGCAGCTTCACTGAGGCTCCGTCACACTGATACTGAGGGAAATGTTCAAAGCCAAGACGCCGTTTTGTTTTTTCAGAATCACATCAAACAGAAAAGATTTACATGTCTTGTGCATCATTTTATGTCAACATGTGCTTGTTGTACAGACAAGGAGACACGTTTTAATTCATGTGTTCAGTTTGTAAAAAGGACGATGCACTTCAATCATTTAAAAACAAAACAAAACTGAACAATTAACCCATTGAACTGTGCTCTTAAATTTCCCCTTGAGTGGCTTCCAAATTAGGTTTCACATATTGTAGGTCAGTGTCACATCCATTTTCTTGCAGCTTTATTGAAGCTCCATCACACTTACAGTATTTTAAGGGAAAATTCAAAGCCAAGACGACGCTGTAGGAGCTGAGCCAGAAGACGAGGCTCTCGATTTACAGGTTGATCCTTGCTCCAAACCGCACCTGTGGTCACGAGCTCTGGGTAGTGACCGAGAGAACAAGGTTGCGGATACAAGCAGCAGCAAAGGGTTTCCTCCGCAGGGTAGCCGAGTGCACCCTTAAGGAGAGGGTGAGGAACTGAGGTGCCCTGAACAGCTCCCGGTGGAGGTGGAGACCCTGGGGCCGTCCCAGGACACGTTGGGGGGACTATGTCTCCCGGTTGACCTAGGAACGCCTCGGCATCCTCCAGGAGGAGCTGGTGGACGTGGCTCTGGAAAAGACCGCCTGGACCGACCTCATCTGCTGCCACTGCGACCCGTACCAGATAACCCGTTGTTTTATGGCTGCAGCATTAACAGCAAAAAGAAAAGATCTACATGTCTTGTGCATTGTTTTATACTATTTCCCTGGATTTCAGCAACACGTTTGGGATCTTTGGAAACTTCGGATCTGCACTGGAAGTTAAAATAAAGTTCTGTGGGTGAGAACAAATGCTTGGCTGTGTGACAAGCAGCAGACCTGAAGAGGCTAAAATGTACTGTTAGCTTGCTTGGACCTAAAGGCTTTTAAGTCACAGTTTAGAGCAGATTTTTTTTCTTTCAAAGATGAGCAGCTTTACCAACATCACACAAAAGACAAACAAATGTCTGAATTTCACATTTTTATTGTTCATGATAATGAAACAGGTTCACCGATACAAAAACTCCCGTTTGGGCAAATTACAAATCTGAATGTTCATGTTGATCCACAGGAAGCAGAGACATCACAAACGGTGGGGAGCATTGAGCCAGAGTCAGAGTAGAAAAATAAGGCAGGTGGCTTTGAGGGGGTGGGGGTCGCACTTTTGTGTACAACTCTGTACGAAACCCCGTCAGAGTAAAAGCCTGCGAGGCACAGATCACACACAGGTGGCGCTGGCCTGGCCTCAGCCGGCGCCAGCACGATACAGTACGGTTTGGCTCAAAGGTGCGACAGAGGCGAAGATATCGGAAGTTATCCTGAAGAAAGAGGGAAAAACGCTTCCAGACTGGGTACCTGAGACGCTAAAGGGGGGTGCGGCATGGCGCTCACAACAACGCCGTACAAACCTGCCGCCTCTGGTCCTTCATTGTAAGACGAGCCCTTTAGAAAGATGAAACCCCGACGTGAGGAAGGGACAATCAAAGGTCTTGCATGAACTGCCGCGGTGTGGAAATCAGCCGCTGGTGGGAGAGATGCTAACAAGGCTGCAGGCTGCATTTCATATTAGCTTAGCATAAAGACTTAGGGCCCTATCTTGTGCCTCCCGCTACCCGCTGCCACTACCCGCTACCTGCGAATTGCGGATTTAGGAGCCTAAACGGTATCTTGCGCCACACGCTACCTGCTATCCATTATGCCGACTCCGGTATTTGCGCCATGGGCGTGTTTCATGCGCTTTCCCTAAAATTGCTATCTTGCGCACACACTTTAGGGAAAGCGGATAGCGGGTGGTACATGCGGCTCCACCTCCCGAATAAAAAGCCACCTTGCTTTAGCCTCAGTTGAACCCCAGAGAAGATGGCAGAGATAGTACTAAATCGCGACCTTCCTCTCTCCATCGCGGGTTTTGGTTTTAGGATTTAGGATAGCGCATCCTGCCCTTAAAGGCAGTGGCACGTGGCACACTGATTAGTTTAACTGGCGTAACGCCCAAAACACGCCTATGCATAATATAGCGGGTAGCGCAAGTGTTTTACGGATAACGGGAGGTGCACAAGATAGCAACTTTTGCGGGGGAACGCCTCTTCCTAAATGCTAAATCCCCAAATAACGGGTTTAGGGAGTCTGGCGCAAGATAGGGCCCTTAAAGTCTAAGAGTCGTTAGCCTAGCTCCGTAAAAGAGATAAAATAAACCTTATAGCAGCTCTGAAGCTGTAACCTATTAGTCAAATTACAAATCCACATGATCCACTGTGTAAATAAGACAGCCTCAGAGCTGCTGTAAAGTTTAGATTTTCACTTTGAGAGCCAGGCTAACGACTCCCATAGACTTTATGCTAAGCTAACATGAAATGCTACCCATAGGAACTGAAAATGATATCGAACATCGAGTCTCAGTCTGGGGAAGTTTGCCAAATTCCTTTAAGGTACAAAACTAGAACGAATCATGAAGCTGTGACAGTCAAGGAGCCATTTTTAGCTTTTTCTTTTTTAAAAAACAGGCTTGTAAGGTGTTCTGTCTCTTCCTGGACGAAACTAGAAACTTCCTGTAGTTTGGTGACTGATACAGCACACGGTGTTGCCAGGACTGGTTTTTTTTTTTGGAAATGAATTCCACCTCGACGCCTGCGGTTTTGAATCCAGCCCAGATTTAGCTCTCTCCGCCCACATGGCAACGGCCGGGGTGACACGGCACGACAGGAACTCTGGGACTATTTTCTCGAAGCGGGCTGCTGAATCTGACGACCTGTGTTCGCTGTGATGCGACACATTACTGTTAAAACATGAAGAGGGATATAGAGAGACCAGATTTTCTACAAATATACAGGCATCAATAAAGAAAAAAGAGAAACTAATGTCATACAGCAAACAAAAAAAGAATAATCTAATGCACATTTCATATATATATTTATATATATACTAAAACAACCACTGGATTGCAGAAGACTTGTAAGGCAGAATCCCCCAGCAACCCCGTCACAGACAGTGAGTGTCAGTGTACCATAAAATAAAGATTATTTACAAAGCATATACATTTGTCCAAAAAGACCATGTTTGTAATCCAAAACATGCACATAATACACTATTTCATTTGAAATATCTATTTGTTTTGTGTACGTAGATCCGCAAAGGATCTGTAAAACGTTGTTGTCCACTTTGGCTGGCTGCGTTCATGACACGCCGACGGTTCAGAAGGGAGAAAGGGTTTAAAAAAGCGGAGAATTTTTTTTTTTTCTCTTTTTTGAGACGTACAAATTATCAAAAGAGGTGATTTTATAAGTACATATTCCAAAAGGCACAATTTGGAAAAAAAATCCCCATTCATTAACAGGGATGTTACAAGTTTTATCTGATTAAAACTTTTATGAGGGAAAAAAAGGCATCAAGAAATTTGGGATGGTGTCCAAAGATTTTGACGATATGTGAACACACACATGAAGAACACCCAGATTATATAACAGATTATTGTCCGAGTTTGGTAATAACTGGGTGTTGAACAAAAGAAACAAAAACAAACCGGAGGTAACTCGAGTTTATCAGAAATACCTGGAACTTTGTGTGTGTGTGTGAGCGAGCGATCTTATCTAATCAACATGTACACCTGCTCCTCGATTACACTGTAAAAAATACAGAGGCCACAGTGCTAAAAAAAAAAAAAAAAAATCAACTTTGACCCTTTCAAAAATAATAAAACAAGCATTACATCTAAAACATTCATAAGTTAGAAAAGGAAAGAAATCAGTTTGAGCTTCTGAGTGATCACAGAAAATTGGATAAAAGAAAAAAAAAAAATCACAGTTTGAGATCGACATCTGTTTTTTCACGATGGTGTGTAGGAATCTTTAGGGAACGCGAAAAGAAACACAAAGCTGGAGATGTGGCGTTTTCACCCGATGCTGAAGGGACCCTCCTCAGGCGGCGCCGTCAGAAACCCGGCGTTGCAGCCACAGCGAGAGCATGAGCCTGGGAACATCGGACCGAAAGAGCGGGCCGAGTAACCCCCGCATCCGGTACTAACGTCCAATGAAATCTGTCGTGTTGCTAGCGAGCAGCCGTGCGCACGATGGGACGCGTTGAGGTAGGCGGAGCAAAGAGGTCCGTCCTAACAACTCCTTATTAGTTCCCATTTTTATTTGCTTATACATAGATGTATTCAGGCATGATTTTGGTCACAGCTGTTGTTTTAATTGGGCCTTTAATTCACATATTTATTTAGAAAAAGTATCCCATAACTGCTCCTGCAACGCCAAACACCATCTTGACGTCTGTTTCTCTGAACTTCCCGGGAATATGCGACTGAAGCGGCCACTCGGAAAAGCACAGAGAGCTCAAAGTGTTTGGTTTCTGTGAACGCCTGGCGAGGAGCGTCCCTTCAGCAAGGACAGCGGGCACTTATGGCACTTCATGATCGATTCTCACTGGGGCTTTAAAAAAAAAAAAAAAAAAAGGTCCTAAAATGTCCTGAATCCTGATTACTTTTCATACACTTCTGCTCCTACTTATACTTGACGGTGTGAATTTTGGCATCGTGCATTTACATACTGACGATTTTCTGCTGCAATGGTCAATTTAAATTAACTTAATTGAACCGTTGCACAATTTTTAATTACTTTTTTCCCAAACTTGGTCAAGAAATTTGCCTTTTTTTATTTTTTCCACTAATTTTGCCAGTTATTAAGTGACGATACGTGATGAGGACCGGGTTAGCGGTGCAGCCCCACACATTTCTCTGCTGGCCCTGATCGATTAGCCTCAAGGAAAAGAAAAAAGAGCGAGCGAGAGGAGCAGGACAGTATGTACAACACTCACTTCAGTTCATTTCAGTAGATACACTTAATTATGTACATTCAAAACCTTAACCACCTCTCTGTGACAGTAATACTGAAGGCAGACGCTTCTGATTGGCCGAGCCAGGAAGATCACTTTGCCGGGAGTGAAACAACATCTAGCACAAACCCACAGACGTGTGTGTGTGTGTGTGTGTGTGTGTGTGTGTGTGTGTTACATCTTGACACAAAGTGAAACATGATGCTAGAAGTGCTCCTTGTTTTTCGCGGACAGACTCCGACTCTCCGTGTCTCCTTCAAGTGCACAGAGGACTGCGGGACTTTGCAGCGTGTCACCAGCCCGGCGCACGGCAGTTCACAGATCTGCTTGAGGCGAGGGCCGGCCAATAGTTACTTGTTCTTCATAGCTGGAAATGATGATGGTGATGCTGATGATGATGAGGATGAAGATGATGGCAGGCTATCCTGGTGGCATGCTAGACCACAGTCCATTTTGTTTTGTTTTTTGTCCCTCCGTTTTTGCTTTTTGATTCTCTCATTTGAGATCGTGCCATAATCTTTACGGCTACAATAAAAAAAAAAAAAAAAAAAAGAGAAACAGTGATCAAAATTTTTTTAAAAAGAGTTGAAAGATTCCCTCCTATAATACTTTCTGGGGAAAACAGAGGAGGTGTGAACCCGGCGCGGCGCTTGGCGGACTGATGGGCTCGCTTCGGGAAGTTCAGCGTGATTCCCCAAAATGCTGGAGACCAAACTTCACCGGGAAATCTGTCGGGATGGCGCAGGGTGTGTTTGTTTTGCTTTGAGGGGGGCGTCGCAGTTGTGATGTGAACGTGGGAGGTTGATCTGGGAGGGGAGGGGCTTTAATGGCCGCCGGAGGGGTTGTGGATCCAGTCCATGGCGATGAGCGATAAGCTGCCGATCATGAAGATGATTCCTGTCACCAGGAAGATGGCCGCCTGCAGGGACAGAGATTCACTTAGATGAAGTTGAAGGAGCAACGATGCACGGCGGGGTCTGTTAACCCCCCCGGCCCATGCGATCAAAATCATGAAAACACATCAGTGCATTCAAAGAACCTCAATCTGAAGTCATTTAGTCTCATCTTCACTGCTAAAATTTTTCTTCAAATAAAGCAAAAAAATCTGCCAGTGGAATGAGATAATCCCACTTGTTTCTGATGTAGTTTCACTTTTTTTCTGGGAACAAGAATGAATCTGTAGAAATAAGGCAGAATAAGGCCGATCAGCCACTAGATCAAATGTGCAAATGTGCTGATGATGTGAGAAATGCCATGTTTAAAAAAATCAATCAAGAGGGAACCACATTTTAATGTCATTATACACCCTGTTGTATAATGACCAATAAACTTCCTTGTATCTTTGTGTCCTTGAAAGTGGGATTTTCTCATCCCACTGGCAGATTTTTTCCTTTTTTGAAAAAAAAATTACACTGAAAATGAGACTGAATGATGATTTCAGATTGAGTTTTTTTTTTTTTTTTTTTTTTTACAGTGTAGTGGGGAAGCACCAGAATGAAAACTGGCATTGTAAGAAAAACTGATGAGAAACTGCTGAAGTGTTGCTTTTCGAGAACTGAAACATAAATACATCAAAGTGAGGGAGGAAACACTGTCAAGTTTATGATGAAGTGAGCTCTGTGTCTCTCTCTCTCTCCCTCTGTGTGCATGTGTTTGTGTGTGTGTGTGTGTGAGAGAGACGGAAACAGAGTGTGTGCAGTGAGCTTGGAAGCACATGAGCAGCATCGTGTGTGTAATTATATGTCTGTGTGTGCATTTGTTTGCACGTGCAAGACTTGTCTTTGACTTTGCAGTACATCAGTGTGTGTGTGTGTGTGTGTGTGTATGTGTGTGTGTGTAACTCACTCCAATTTTCTGCGGCGAGCGAAGCGGCAGCGACTTGACGAGGCGAAGGTAGAAGGCGGCCGGCAGGATGAAGATGAGCATGGTGGCTGCCGAGGCGCCTGCGGCAAAACAAAAACCAGACAGAAAACATTTAAGCCGCTTTCCTTCATGTTGTTTATTAAACGATAAAATAATCTCTGCTCATCACTATTACAAATTTAGAAGAAACATTCCTTTGTGCCTCAAATGTAACTCAAACCTTGCCCTAATTAAAAATGTGCAGATCTATGAATATGCAAATAGACTCGTGACCAGAGCTCTGTTCACACAACCAGGACGTCCTGAATATTGTGCCGTATTTCATAATCTAACCATGAAAAATAAACATTTTTTCAGTGAACCTCTTAGTTGCAGTAATGTTGTTCATGTGAAGCAGCTGTCTCCGGTTTAGTTTGGGTGGAGGGGTTTAGTTCTGAGGTTCAGTCACTTCACCTGTGTGTTTCTTTTAAGGAGAAATTTGCACGAAAAAGACGATTTCCAGAGTAGAGGAGTTTTTGAGCTTTGGGGGAAAACTGAGATGTGTCCCGCTCTACCTCGCCCTCATCTGAGCTTTCTTTTTGTGTTCCACGTCCTGCTTTTACACTGTTTTGTTTATTGTGTGTTTTTATTGTGACCCCTGTCCTCAGGCTGGGGGTTTCCACCACGGGACAGTCAAGTCACAAGTTGGAGCTATAATAATCTGTGAACGAAATGAAAATTCAAACACTCATCACACATCATGAGAACAGGATGGACAAGCATGCTGCTTACATAAATATCACTCTCATGCAGCAGCAGCCACTAAATACAAAATTGAATTTATGCATCGCAGCTGGATCTGAATGTTTGAGGTTCTCAGATTCTCCTGTCGCATTAAAATATCCTAAAAATGATGAAGCAGAAGACAATTTATGCAGCACTGTTAAGCAGCTGCCTTGGAAGTCCTGGACTGGCGGACTTTCCCACTGGCACACGAACGCAGCATAAAGGTTTTAAAGAAAACTATTATCATCTAAAGGTAGAAAAGCTCAGATCTGGTTCATCGCAAAGCTCTGATCAGCTGATTAGAGTCCAAGCCAAGTCAAGGATGTTTAGTCCGGCAGATGTCATTTGATCCTGTCTGTAACCTTTTGAGAAATCTGAACGTCCTGCCAGTTCAGGTGAAATATTTCCAGCGTCTTCCTGGAACAATCTGAGATTTACAGCAAGAGGACTTGAACCACAGCGCTGCTTTGTTTAAAACCTGCAGGACCGGCTGGTGTCTTTAAAGGAATACTCCAATATTTTGGGCCAAATCCCCTTTTTCCGACTTCTCCAGAATGAGACCAGATGTTTGATGCTGTTGTCACCTCTGTATGTCCAGTGGTTCAGTTCCTATGGGTAGCATTTCCTGTTAGCTTAGCATAAAGATTTGAAGTCTATGGAAGTTGTTAGCTTGGCTACATCAAAAAAACAAAACAAAACAAACTTTACAGCAACTCTTACATAGTGGATCGCGCGGATTTGAAATTTGACTGATACGCTAACGACTCCCATAGACTTCAAGTCTTTATGCTAAGCTAACAAGCTACCCAAAGGAACTGAACCACAGGACGTACAGAGGTGGAGATGGTATCCAACATCTGGTCTCAGTCTGGGGAAGTTGGGAAACTGATTTTGGGCCAAAACGTTGGAGTATTCCTTTCAATCGTGATTTAAAAAAAAGAAAATTGACTCCAGTTTTGGTGCTGAATGCTCAGAGCTGTACTTTGCAGAGATCGCCTGTCAATCAAACAGAGTAGGTGGGGCTTGTATTCCCTGTCGATGAAGCGTTAGTTTCTGTGTCTGTTCAGCCACAGTGGTGATCGCTGCTCCTGCTGACAACCCAGCTCTTCTTCTTCTTCTGTTTAGCATTGAGCATTTAGAACAGCCAATGGGAAAAGATTTGAATGTCAAAAATTACAGCTTTTACAGTCACTGCAGGGACATTTTCTTCATGCCACAGGGAGGTTGAAGGTCAGAGGTTGGAGGCCGGAGGCTGGGGAGAGGCGGGACTCACCGATGAAGCCGAAGATGTCTCTGATGGTGGGGACGAAGATGACCAGCATGTTGTTGAAGGCCAGGATGGCGGCGGCGATCAGCAGGTGTCGAGTCCAGCTGAACTCCCGGCCGCTGAACAGCAGCGTGGTGATGGAGGAGCGGATCTGACAAAACAAAAAAACAAAAACAAAACAACAACACATGAGGAGAGGCACTTCACAAACCTATGAGACAAAACGCTTCGGCTTGATCAGACCAATTCAGTCAGATCAGTTCATGATTCTTGAGGAAATCATGAAATCATGAATCATGCTTGTTGAGCAAGGACAGAGATAACAGACAGAAGTGAGTGTGTGTGTGTGTGTGTGTGTGTCAGTAAGCTGCTTCAGTTCCTAATGTGGCTGATTAAAGTTTCCTTGTGATTCAATTTTAGTAAAATTCAATTTAATATATATATTTTTTGCAACAGTTCAATTTGAGTTTGTAAACCATGATTACAGTAAAAATATATTATATGCATTAAACACTATGCAAAAATGTATGACTATGCTTTTTCTTCTGAAATGGAAATAAAATAACAGAATTAGTGAAACAATTAATCCAACTAATCTAACAAAACTGAAAAGTTGTAGGTAGTATTGCCCACAATGTCTTTTTTTTTTTCTCTACCGTAATTGGTTAAATTTATCATTTATTTATTGATTCATGTCCATGTAATTGGATCGAGAAAACTTTATTCGACGCATCAGGGCAGCGAGCCCGGCAGGCTTTCACGATGAGAAACTATTTGTTTTCAAAAGGTTCCTTCAATGAGTTTACTTTTTTCCCAATTTTCTAGGTTTCCTTTCACATCATCATCTTCACTTGGACGCACGTGACAACCTTTTATTCTGCCTAGTGTTTTTTTTTTTTTTTTTTAAGATTGCATTTAGATGTCTGTCACAAGGAAGAGGTGACAAGCAAATAAGCAAGCAGTGACCAGGAGAAAAAAGACAAAAAAAAAGGACCAGAAACTAGCAAAATATTACTGGAAAATTACAAGAACACTATATATACTATATAAATATACGGTGTATTACATAATCATATAAAGATAATCGACCTTCACTTTCAGTTTATGAACAGGCTCAGTCCTTTGGCATTATGTTATCTGTTCATTTTATTTATTTTATTTCACTGGACAGACGACACTTATAACAGATGTAGTGGGTGTGACAGCGCCTTGTTGTTGTCACTGTGTTGATTGTTTAATTTATTGTTATTATTTTAGTGTTTAAAGTTTTGTTAACTTTCATGTTTAGTGGCTGAGGGCGCCACTGAAAACCAGACAGAGTATCTCAAAGCGGCTCATCCTCTAATTACATTTCTGAAAACTCAGAAAAAGGATGAATAAAAGATGCATCTGCTTTTGGGAAGTGCCTTCTGACCCGTCAGCGGAGGAAAATGAAAACCAACGTTGGTGCGGCACAGAAACGATGTGATGGGTTGGCGTCCTCGCCGTCTGTCTCTGTCGAAGAAACAAAGCATTAACAACAACAACAGCAGTCTGCATGTCTGCTGGCCTGCGCCCCGGGCCAATTCCCACACTTGGCCACTGACTGAAGTGTGTCAAGTGCTACGGGAGTGTGTGTGTGTGTGTGTGTGAGGGAAACAGAGCCAGAGGTGTAGAGGCTCAGGGCGGCAG